>ML823308.1:74077-93923 GCA_009831015.1 Picea engelmannii | reverse complement strand
ATATCATGAAATCAATATCATATCCTCAAAACCACACAATATCACTGTAAATGAAAACAACTCAAATAGCCCACTCCCTGACTCAATCCGGAGTCCAAGGGATGTTCCACCGATGCCTCTGCATCCTCAAGGTCTGAAACCCTACACACTCAATGAAACTGAGTCAATAGCATCTGTATATAGCAATAGTAAAACATCCTGTCATCGATCATGACGCATCATCATCAAGGTTAAGTGGTTCATCATCATAAAATCTAGATCACTTGCGAGCAAGTGTCCTCAAAGAATAAGTTTTGTCAGTGCACCAGAGCGGGATGTTACATTTGGTTTGTGTTGTCGGTGATTAATACTCATTATTTCGATTGCGTTTAAGAAGGTGGAGTAGATTTCCGCGTTCGAGTGGTTTTTTTTGCTAGGTACGTCGATAGACGTGCCCTTATCAGAATAGTTGGTTTAATTAATCTTTTAATTACAAATTTTAATTTTATGGCCAAAAATTGAAGATACCAGCATATTTTTCGTTTTACACTCAAATCAATGAATAAGATTTAATATTGATAACATCCTCATATTTTAAATGCATGTGTTTAACCTATTTACTTTTTCACATTTACGTTTTAAAATTAAAAAATTACAAAACCAAGTTTTTAATTGCCACATTGTAGACTTATATAAATACAACCAAGATTACTCACCTTTTAACATTTATATCTTAATTAACTTTTTACATTTTAAAATAACTTGCCAAGTGTGGTTAGTGGAATGTAAATCGTAACATAGTTGATGCCACGTTTGGCCTGCATTTCGAATTCCAATCTGCTTTTCAATTTCATGCGATGGGTTACCAGGGGTGCGTGAGCCTACGTTATGGATCAATGGAGAGTCCGCTTTTCATTTTCATGCAATGGGTTACCAGGTGGTGCGTGAGCCTACGTTATGGATCAATGGAGAGCCCACTTTTCATTTTCATGCGATGGGTTACCAAGTGGTGTGTGAGCCTGCTTTATGGATCAATGGAGAGTCCGCTTTTAAATTTCATGCTATGGGTTACCAGGTGGTGCGTGAGCCTTCTTTATGAATCAATGGAGCGCCTGCGCATTTCTAACTGTGTTGCGCACATCTCCCTTCCGGCTCTGTGTTATTATTTGTATTTGGTTCTTTTGCTATGGACCATTTGTCATTCTAAATCTCTTTTAATGGTTAATGTTTCTCCTCATTTACATCATGAAGGTAGGTTGCAATCCAGAAGCTTTATTTACCTCAAGCAGATTACAGTCATGCAGATTAAACTCGTAGGAATAATGGCAGATTTGATTAAATTTAGGGTTAGGGTTACAACCTTAAACATAGATTATGTCCACCATAAGGTTCATTATTACAATTTGAGCTCGTAGGAATAATGGCACATTCTCTGATATCTATTCATGTTTATTTTTATTGTGAAATTCCAATTTAATATTCTCATATCTATTCATGTTTAATTTTATTGGGAAATTCCAATTTATATTATCGAATATCCTATGCATACTGCTGACCTCGCTCTACCTATCTTGAAATCATGGTATACTTGAAATTCATACAATACAAAACAGAGCCAAAACTGGAGGGATGCAACTGAAGCGTTTATGTATCTTGTTCTAATTGCACAAGGTCTTTACTTTTTTGCTAGCTGCGAGTGTTCTGTTGAAGTGCACTGTGTTATTTTGAAACTCCAAAGAATCTCTACACGGAAGTCATATAAAGATTCTTTTGAATCAGTCCAGCTTTTGAAAATATAAGTGCAATTATATGTTTATGGATTTCTTAATATTTACTTGTATGAAACTTCTGGGTTTTCTACTATCCTAATAACTATTAAAGAATTTAGTTAAAAGAATCGAGCCTTCCAGCTACAGTTTTTATAGTACAATTTTGGCAAATAGTTTGAAAAACCCTACTAAATTCTACAACAAGAATTTCTCTCATAATAAAAATATATTATATATTTATTATATTTCAATAAAAATATATTGAATTTATTATTTGATGATAAAATAAATTAATACATAGCTATAGGGAAGCCATTATAATATTTGATTACATTATTTTATTATTTGGTTAGGGGAGCCATGTTAGTCCTGATTCTTTATTTACTTAGCCATAACTTCTGATCCTAATATTACATCAATTCAAATGCATCGGATTATCATTGGCAAGAGAAGAGATTCTTCAGTTGTTTATCGCAAAGTGGGCACTTCCACTTGTATATATACTAGCAACAATAACTTTATAAAAGTGGTTGATATACGTCGATCGACGTCATTTATTTACTTACGTCATTTATTTACTTTTCCAATCTAATGGCGTTGATCGACGTATATCAACCACTTTTATAAAGTGGTTGTTGCTAGTTATTAATCAGTTGCATTTTAAAGATATATATTTGTTTTAACAAAAAAAGTTACTAGCTTAATCACAAGCATATTTAAGATCTATTTTTTTAATTTTTTTAAGTTATCATATTTTTTTTTTTAATGTTTGACATCTTTTATTTATAATGATGAAGATTATGATTAATGTTCACTAAGACCGAATTGGTCTATCAGACTTTAAGAGGGAAGTGATTACTTGTGATTCTTTATAATTTTGTTTCTATGCTCGAAAAGCATTAAGAGAAGCTTTCCAAGATCACCATACTTTTGTTGAGTTAAGAGGTTAAGAAACTTGGTAGTGTGACAAATATTTTGAAAATGACATCTAATATGGGTATAGGTTGGACAATCTAAGAGAAAGTGATTTTCATCTTCAACCTTCTTAGTGTCACAAAGGTGACACACTCTTTCATCCCATGGCATTTTAGGAATTGACCAACGTCGAGTTTCACTATGAAGCTCGTGAGAATTTATTCTTATCTTAGCAATGTTTATTTTTTTCTTTACACTTGGAAAAACATAGAGATAGTTTTGATCTTCTAGATTAGGGTTGATTACATCTTTATAATACTTTAATTTCCCTTTTTCCTCTAACTCTTTATCACACCACATTTTCTCCTTAAATTTTGATTTGACATTTTTTTTAATAGTATCTTTATTTTGCAAAATGGTGTCTTCCATGATACCCCAATAGTTTAGCCAAGACTGGTCATCTTTATGTCATCCTTGCTTGAATCGATGGTGGTTATGACATGATTTTGAAGCAATTTTAGGAAGCCTCTTGTCTTCTATGTTGGTTAACTTGTTCTTATACATTAGGTATCTAGTCATAGCCATGCTCTCAATGGGGGAGATGTTTGTTTCTAAGAAGAGGATGGGATAGGGCATATTTCCTTTAATTTTGAGATTTTAGGTTATAAAATTATTTTTTGTTTGATCTATCTTTCTCTAGTATTCACGAGAGATACTACATTCCCAGACTTCACATCCATAAAGAATAATAGGTGTAATAGGAGTCTCAAAGAGGAGCTTCTTCTTATCCCAAGCTTGTGGTGAATCTCAATTCCAAGATATTTGCATGAAGTCACTTCCTCCAAGTTGTTGTTGTCATATAAGAAGGTATCATAACGGATCTTATTGGATTTAATAATCATGACTTTAGTCTTATTAGTATTAATAGTCATACCCATATTGGAGCAAAACTCCTTAAGGATTCTTAGTTGGTTTTCAAGATCATGGGGACTCCTTTCTATAAGAATGATATCATCGTCATAAAGAAGAAGATTGATGACTATACCAGTGAGAGTACGGATGACACAACTTTCTTTTTCCAAGCAATCTTCTAACTTGTCAATGTATATGCCAAAAAGGGTAGGGGACAATGGAAAACCTTTTTTGACTCCCAGGTGAAATCACGAAGGTGGGTCACACTTTCGTGACAATCAGGTCTCCAAAATTTTGAAAAACATTTTTTCGACCGAACTAATAATATGTTTTGGCCGAAAGCTATTATTTTCAGCCAAACTATTCTTTGTCCGAAAAAAAAAATGTCAAATCGAACGGTGCAATAACCACCCCCTTGATTTGCATGTAGAAATTTGGTCGGTCGGATATTTTCTTTTCGGCGATACGATTTCGACTAAAAGATAGTTTGGCCGAAACATTGTTCGACCGAAAGATGGTTAATATATTAGCCACACATCGAATTTGCAATGTTTTACAAAAATTTGTTGGCGTATGCCTCTGTAAGAGCTTGTTCACTATGTGTATTTGTGAGGTTGTGACCGCAAATCTGTGTAATCGTGAGGTCGCGAGCGCAAATATGTGAGAGCTCATTCGCTGTGTGTATTCGTGAGGTCACTGAGCACACGGACGTGAGCATCTGTGTTGTCGTTTGATGTGTGAGGTCTTCGGGAGGTCGCGAGCATAGCGGACGTGAGGCGGAGGTCACCGGGAGGTCGCGATCGCAGTGGATTGGTAAGTTTCGTGTATGTTTTAAATAGTTGATTTAAATGTAAAAATGTTTAATATGTTTAAATAAGTTTCATGTTTGGACTATTTTAATTGTTTATTACCGTAGCTATTCTCACCCTATTCTAGCCCTGGTCATCTAAAACCTATATCGAAGGCGTTCAAGTGTTGGTTCGTCATGCGCTTCTTTTTGAGTGAAGAGTTCGGACTTAACCTATATTTGTGTTTGAGCTTTTGGTACATGGTATCTCTTTGTAAGAAGTGACCTTTAGTACTAAGATTTAGTTTCTTCCCAGTAGCTAATACCTGTGATTAATCACTTGTGATAGGACTCTTTTGTGTCAATTACTATTCTCATTTAAAGTTATTGTATTTTACTTATGTACCTTGCCTTGTTTCAAAAACGCTACACAGAGTTAGATCATCACCTGTCGATGCTAAGAAATATTGGATTGTGATAGCCAAGCAATTCGAGCTCTAAATTTTTAATACTAGAATTTAATTCATTTACACATTATAAATTACAATAGTTAATGTTTTGGTAAGTGTTACAAGTGATCTCTCCTAATCAACTGTCACTTTTATTCTGCAAACTTAAGTAAAAACTCTGGGCATAAATTCTTGACGGTATTTAAACAAGGGTTGTTTTCAGCTATTATAATGATCTTGATGGTATTTAAACAAGGGTCGTTATCATATATTATAATGAGGTTAAGTTGGAGTTGCCACGTCGACAATAGGTTAGCGGTGTTTCCAAATTATAGCCTCTTTTATTTGTATAAATTGATGCTAATCCATAGGCCTTTCTTAAACTGTGTCATTTGAGTTTTGACATGTCATCCTAGTTAAGGTTATGATGGAATTGAATGAAGTATGTGTTATCCATGATTTTGGTGGTCATGATGATGTATTGATTATGGTGTATTCAATCTCTTCATTAGAACTTTCTCCAGAGAAAAGTTATCTTTATCTCTTTCCAGAAATCACAGTTTTGAGGAAGGTTCGTAAGCTACCAATACATTTGCCTGCGAGAATGCATGATTCTCGCAGGCTGCCTTAAGCCAGAGTGCGAGAAGTTCGTGTTGTCTCTAACAGTTAGGGTGCGAATTCTTTCTAAAGAAGGGAAAAAGATAAATTCTCGAACTTTCTAGAAGGGAATCTTCTAGAAGGATGAGATGGCATTCGAATGGTTATCTAAGTATTGGCTTTCCTGATATTTTGGGATCATTCTTATCCAAGTAACTAATTCAGTCTCTATTATATATTGAGGGGATTCTCATGGAAATGGTTAGAAGCAAACTAGCAAGAGACTTATTGGAGAATTAATGGGAGATTGTATGAAAGAATGATGCTACAACAGCTAAGAACTCCAGCAAGGTTATCAAAAGTGGTTGATCTTCTTCATGCATGAGCAAGTGTGTGTGTCAGATCCAGGAGCCATCGAAAGGAGGTTTGCAACATCAAGGCTCAGGTTGTAATCTTTGCTTTCTATCAATTTAATACAGTAATATGTCATTTTCCCATAAACCTAATGTCACTTTATTACATAACTCCTTGATCATATGTATAGATTAACTGTTGAATCTATTGAGTTGTTTTCACTTCAATTGGTTTGTATTGTTGTGGTTTGGACAACACAAGAGCATTGGAGAGAAATTGGGACAACAAAGACCCAAGGAAGTGATCATAACTTATGTCCATGATTCTTGCCTCCTAGTTCATTCAATAGTCTAAATCTAGGGAAAGAGTATTATTCTATCATGTTTTGTTCTAGATCCAGGTGGATCTAGGGAGATCGGTTTGTGTCCGCACTTACGGATTAATCCTAAAACAAAATTGGCGAATCCGCTGGGGAACATTCCCTTTTAATTTATGGTCTTTTGCGTTTTTCTGTGGCCATTTGCTCTAGTTTCATTTTTCTCCTGTCTTGTCAGTCTCTGAGTCTTCAGGATATCCTAATAGACCTTCTGGGTCCAGAATCTTTTGTCAATTTTGCTTTCATTTTCAAAATTTTTGTTATGTTCAGGAGTTCTCGCACTGCATTTAACTATAGCCTATGAGAATCAGTCAGGTTCGCACCCTGATCATAGGGTCCAGTGTGAGAACCTCGCACCTTGCTAAAAGGTTGCCTGCGAGAATCATAGATTCTCGCACTATGTAATACTGCTTACCTGCGAGCAAGATTTTTGAAAATTTTGAAATTGAGTTTTGGTTTTTCCAACTGCTCAGGTCAGTGGATTTACCTCTTATGGGTTTATTGGATCATTGATTGATATAGCTCTTGCTTTAGTTTGCCCGTGTAAACAGTTTTAGGGTTTCAAGGTTTTCCTTGTCCTTTGTAGATTGACTTTCATTTCTTGACTCTTATTGGCAAATTCATTCTCTCTGATTTCAAGAGCTAAGTGTGTCTGATTGGTTGAGAACCATGGATTGGTTGAGAGTTGAGTGCTTGGTGTTTCTCATTTACTTGTTGGTTTGAAAGAACATTTTTGTTTGCATTGAGAAGATTAATTGGTTTGCTTTTTGTTTTTGCTTTCATTGAAAACGTTGATTGGGTTGTTATTGCTTGAATCTTTATGATTTGATTTTTTGTTCTCGTTAATAAGAGCTCTTTTTGGAAAGTGAACAACAAGCTTTTCTTTCAAAAATATTTTTTTTGTATTTCAGAAAACATTGAAAATCAAATTTTAGAGTTTGTTGAAGTATTTGAAAAAGATACATAGAGATTGTCCTTTGATAAATGATTGTTTGCATTTGACATTTGAAAGGAAATTGTTGCATTATAGTACAGGGTTGATTTGAAATTTTTTCTCTCTCTCCCATAAATAGGATTCATGGAATGAAAAGTGTTATATTTCATTATCATCCTTGCATTATTTGGGTCAGAGTCATACAACATGAGATTCACTTACGTTACCTTTAAGTAAACAACAACTCTTAAAAACATTGCGTAATCTTAAAATTTATCTAGTAACTCTTTTCTAGGGCTCTTTTACACCAACATTTAGCTAGGCTAGTGCTTTGGAGTAGGAAGAGAGATACACTCTCCAAAAGCTCAAAACACATAATAGCATCTTGAGTTAGGGAGTGTTAAAATCCATTTGCAACATATTGTCCTGGGAAGCCCTTCTAACACAAGGGTCAAGCACTAGGTCGCATTGGTGTTGGCAGAGTTACTCACCCTACTTTGTTGACATTAGTGTAGAGATTGCACGTATTACGGGGATCACTCGGAGGTATACCCACAATGATGAGTGGAAGCCTTTTGAGTTGATTTTGGGCTAGATACCTTGCCCTTGTGTGTGGATCGGACTGACGACTGTTCCCCCAGGATTTACTGTTGTTGGTGGTGACCTTAGTGGCCTATCTCTCTAGGTTATTACCCAAGGTGACTGTGAAGGGGAAAGTCTCCACGGTACCTGGAATTGACGTTGATTAAACTCACTCGGGCTCCTTGGAGGGTATACCCATGATTATGTGTGGGAGTTTGCACCAGGGTGTAAGTTCGTTAAGCAGGTCATCAACATAACTTTTCCATCCTAGACCTGCCCCTTCTCGTCTAGTTGTTGCGACGTTGGATTTCATCACCAACTAGTGGCTCCGATATTAGAAGGTTTTGTTTGTTTGGTGATTGCTTCCTAGATTTTGCTTCCTAGTGAGTGTTGTTTGTTTCTCGAAGTTGACCGTAGGAATTTCTTCACGGAGCTTGTCACTCGTTTACAATTGCTCCCCCATGAAGTTCCCGTAGAATGCAAGGTTTATCTCCAGAGTATCTGGACGATTCTCAACCCTCACCTACCGGTACACCTGAGGGTTCTCCCCATCAAACTGAAGTCCCAGTGGTTACTCCACCACACGGGGAAACAAGTGATGTTCCAGTTGTCAGTACACCACCTCCACAGGTAGAATGAACTGACTCTCTAGAATATTTTTGAATTACCAATACTAGAGAGGACTATCGCATTCGTCGCGGTGAACGACCTTTTGTGTGATTAAATTCTTCTGAAAAAGCCATTGTTACATATTCTAAATCAACTGTTGGGACTTCTCCCGGTGTAGTAGTCCAAGATCCTTTTTGGTCAGATGATTTCCGACGAGTCCTTTTCGGTACTTAGTCATCCACTGTCTACGAAATCAACCCTCCAGTGTTTTCTGAGACAAAGAATATACCTGAGGCTACTACTTATCACTTTGTCCTCCCTCCCGAGATGGCCCATCTCGCGAATACTACGAGTGTCCAAACCAGAACTACTGCAGCTACTCTTTCTCCTATTAATACTCAATGAATGCATTATGTCATCCCGAGATTACCACCCGGTTACCATTCGTTGAATGCTTTGTTGAATGCTTCCAATCCAACACCTCCGCAAACCCCATCCGGTTCTCCAAGTGGTCTTCCTTTTCCTGGGCATCCTATTCCCGGTTTTATCCCGACACTCCCTCCATTTCCTTCTGGCAATCCTAATCCTAGTGGCACTATCCCGACTATTGCACCAAACCCGCATATTCCCGTTGGTGGACAAGGTGGTACGATTCAATTTCCTCTTATTGGTCACAATCCAATTACTACACAACCTTCGGTTGGCACACAACCTACGATAGGGGGAAAAACCTCACCTTTTGGACAAAACATACCTCTTGAATTGGCCCAGTATTGGAATCAGATTCTACAAAAATTTCCTCAAAATGCTGGGGGGAAACAACCTACCCCTACTATCAGCCAACCTTATCCATGTATACCTAATCCTATTTGGGGGTCGGGTCAAAATGCTCAACCTCAGGTCCCTACTCAAACTCAAGGTTACAATCCTTGGGGCTACTATCCTATCCGGCCACCACCGAATCAGCCAGGGTCNACTATCAGCCAACCTTATCCATGTATACCTAATCCTATTTGGGGGTCGGGTCAAAATGCTCAACCTCAGGTCCCTACTCAAACTCAAGGTTACAATCCTTGGGGCTACTATCCTATCCGGCCACCACCGAATCAGCCAGGGTCTTCCCTCTATGGGCAGACTGCATACGGTCATACTGGTTTTCCGACAGGGCTCCCACCCCAAAGCCACCAGTACCCACAAGTGAATCGACAGTTTCCTTTTCTTTCTACATTGGATTTTCTAGATTTGTCTAGGATTCTAAATGATCCTATTCATCACTCTCCCCAATGGCCTGCTATTCCAGCCAAGCTTCCATCAGATATTCCAAAATTCGATGGCAAGGTGGGGGAGGACCCAAATAATCATGTTATGAATTTCCATTTATGGTGTTCGTCCAACTCGTTGATGGATGATTCCATTCGTCTACGTCTTTTTCAATGAACCCTTACTAGTGCTGCTGTGAAGTGGTATATTGAATTGCCATGAGGTTTCTTTTCTGACTTCAATACCCTAGCTATGGCTTTTCTTACACATTACCAGTTACCGATCCGTTATGATACTGGAACTGAGATATTGACTTCCTTCAAACAAACTAAAAGCACTCATATATCTGATCATATCCATGAGTGGCGAAGGAGATGACGTCTCATTAAACTTGAACTCTCTGATCAGTTACTGGCAGAATGGTTTATGAAATCCTTCATGAACGAAATTGGTAAATACATTGCTATGGGTGGCGTTGTTACGAAGGAGCAGGCTATAATTCGTGCTCAATATCTTGATCTCGTTTATTTGCAAATGGGAACACTTTACGATTTGCTACCTGAATTACCTCGTCCTGGTACTTCCAGCGCTTCAACTATTCCCGCTGTCTCACATGCAATTGATGCTGTGATTGGTACTCCTCATGTCCATTCACATTCTGTTTCAAGTACGAACCCTAAATCCACATATTATAATGTTCAAAATGCTTCGTCTCCTGCCACTTCCACCGGTAAAACTTCTGAGGTGAAAGTTGTTCAATCTACACCGATCGGTAAAAATAAATCAAAGAAAGGGAGAGGAAAGAATAAGGAGAGTAAAAATAATAATCAAACTGAGCAAACTAAAACCCCTCCTATTGAAGATCGGGATAAGCGTAAGCCACAATATCCTTGTCTTATCTGTGGTGATGATCACTACACAAAGGATTGTCCTAGACGTGTCGAGGTTACTAAGTTCCTTCAAGGAACGTCGAAACCCTCTACGCTGGCAGTCTTGTCGCAACCCTTCCCGTCTCAACAATAGGCTCAGTTGGTGATTCATGACCAACCATCTACTTCTACGACATCATATGTTTTGATGTGTACCAGTGATTCTAAGAAAAATAACGTTGCACTCACGACTAGAGCCAAAGATTATACTCCATCTAAGGAGAAGGTTGACGATTTACCTCCTACTTTAGTCCAGCCCTCTCCACCAAATCCACCTATGAACAATCCTCTTCATCTTGAATGACTGAGCCTTCATACAGTTCTGCAACCACCCCCGAAAGGTGTCATTAAGAAGTCGACCTTCAATATGCATGCTCGTGCGGCCCAGAACTATAACATTGTCAAAGATCTGGCCCAAGCACCTTCAGCGATGTCTGCCCTTGAATTCCTCCAGTCTTGTCCTGCACAACGGAGGGCTCTATTGAAAGCTATAGGTGGAATTGATCCTACAGATATGAATCTAATAGTCTTTGACTTGGAAGATCATATTCCAAGGTTACCCCCTTAGCTTGCATTTCAGATACAAGTTGTTGTCGCTGACAAGAATATTTGTCGAACTCTTATCGATGAGGGTGCCTCTACGTGTGTAATGTCTTTTGCTTGTTGGAAATCCTCTCCTCCTTTAAATGAATCATAAAATACTTTAAAATACTTCAATGGCTCTGGTTTTAAGCCTTACGGTGTTCTTCCATCATTTCCTATTACTCTAGAAGGTAAGATAGTCCAAGTTGAAGTGGAAGTTTTCGATGCTCCCCTGGATTATAATCTTCTACTTGGTCATAGCTGGATAGATTCTATGCGCGTTGTTGTGTCAACACTTTTCCGTGTCGTGCGATTTTCTCATCAAGGAAAGGTGATTACGGTTGATCAACTTGCCTTCTTTAATTCCGATACTCCTACTGGCAACATGTTGTTTATAGCTAAAACTCCACCGGGTTACGAAAATGTCGGTGTAGGCCTTTTAAAAGACTCTTCGTTAATGGGTACATTCCCCATTCCACCACCACTCGATGTTCCACACCCATCAATTTCTTCTATTAACATGATCTCTGACGTACCTCATGAAATTCCTGTGTCTGCCGACCCTTGGATAGTCCCTGACCCTGGAGATCACACTCGTTTCAGCGACTTTATGTCGTTAAGTCCGATTGAGTCTATTTATCACGCGATTCAATTGGTAACATCTTATATACCCTCTCTTGATGAGTTGTCTCCGATCCTTTCCATGTCATATTTTCTACTGACGAGATGATCATGTCCGTCATGGTGGACACTCCTTGGGACGATGGGCATCATCGTTCCATATTGTTTCTGGAACAACACACTMTGGAGAATTACCAATAGATTTYGACTCTGTTGATCGTTGTTGTCATATCGATTGTTCCTCGATATACACATGATGTGTTTGCCGAAGGGAACCTCAGTAATATTTCTCCCACGATTCCCATTGATATATCAGTTAAACCTGGGATAGTTGAAAATGTTCACATTGGAGCTTCGTGTTCTCCGGATGAAATTGTCACCTATACTGCTCTGTTCAAAGAATTTTGTGACATCTTCGCATGGAGCTACGAAGAGATGCCAGGTATCAACCCTGCTATTGTTGTACATGAGATAAAGACATGCCCTGGAGCTAAACCAGTCCGGCAGCGCCTTCGCCCTGTCCATCCACATAAAGCGGAAGTTATCAAACTCGAAGTTGAAAAAATTCTTAAAGTTGGTTTTATTTATCCCGTGGCTCTGACAGAATGGGTTTCCAACCCTGTACCGATCAATAAGAAAGGTGGTAGTATACGTGTTTGTGTAATTATCGGGATATTAACAAAGCCTGTCCAAAAGACAACTTTCCAACCCCTTTCATCAACCAGATTGTCGATGACTATGCCAACAGTGAAATCTTTTCTCTCATGGACGGTTTCTCCAGCTATAATCAAATCAACATCGCTCCTGAGGACCAACATAAAAATGCTTTTATTTTTCCTTGGGGTACTTTCACCTATAGGAAACTTCCCTTTGGTCTTAACAACGCAGGCACAACGTTTCAACGTGCTATGTCTTATGTGTTTCATGATATAAGTCATATCGTTCAACCTTATTTGGACGATTTACCAGCTCATTATTTACGTCGAGTTGATCACCCCACTCATCTCCGAGCAATTTTCGTTCATTGTCGGTTCTATCACATTCGTTTAAATCCTCATAAATGCATCTTTTGCGTAGAATACGATCGTCTTCTAGGTTTCATTGTTTCACGTCAATGGATCCAGGTAGATCCTCTTAAGGTTCAGGCGATTCTCAATCTCCCTCCTCCTTCTTCACTGCGCCAGTTACAAAGTTTGCAGGGGAAAGCAAACTTTATTCGTCGTTTCATCCCTAATTACGCCGAGATTACTCGTGGTTTTACACGTCTACTAAAGAAAGGTTCAAAGTTTGTCTCGGATATTGTTGCCAACAATGTTTTTGAGGCTTTGAAGTTGTCCCTCACGAAAGCTCCACTTCTCTTCCCTCCTGATTATAGTCGTGATTACTTTCTTTATCTTGCTGCCTCGGAGTATACCATCGGCATGGTTCTCATTCAAGAGGATGATGCACACGACGAACATGTTGTTTATTACTTTAGTCGAAGTCTCACATCAGTTGAAATCAAGTATCAACATGTTGAAAAACTAGCCTTGGCTGCCGTTCAAGCCGTTCAACGCTTTCGGCATTTTATTCTCTCAAGGAAAACTATAGTGATTTCACATTGTAACCCTATGCAACATATTTTGACACGTCAATTACTAGGGGGAAAGTACTCCAAATGGATTTTCATACTCCAGGATTTTGACTTGGAATTTGATCGAGCCACGTCTAAGAAATCCTTAGTTTTTGCTAAGTTAATATATGATTTTTCTCACCCTGCCACGAAAAATGTAGCAGTCGGTTCATTACCTGATCAATTGCTTTTTCTTATCAGCACTGACGATATTTGGTATGGAGATATCATTATATATCTCCAAACCCAGACTTTTCAGCCTGCTTTGTCTAGTATTGAACGACGTCGTGTCCGTTATCAAGCTCGTCAGTACATTATCCTTGGAGATACTCTTTACCATCGAGGAATTGACTCTGTTTTTTTACCTTTTTTGACTTTTGACTAAGCCGAGAAAGCTCTGAATGACTGGCATTTTGGAGCATGTGGTGGTCATATGTCTAGGTATGCTACTGCCCAGAAGATCTTACGTGCATGATATTTTTGGCCTTCATTGTTCAATGACTGCATTACTGTTGTTCATAAGTGCCATGTCTGCCAGACCTACAATCAAAAAATTCGGTCATGTCCTGCTCCCCTTCATCATGTGGTCTCAGTTGGTCCTTTTGCAAAATGGGGCATTGATTTCATGACATGTCACCCTCACTCGGCCAGGGGACATGGTTACATCATTGTAGCTGTTGATTACTTTACAAAATGGGCTGAGGCGATGCCGACATTCGATAATACTGGAAAGACTGTAGCGTTGTTTCTTTTTAACCATGTTATAGCTCGTTTTGTTGTTCCCCAAGCTATCGTTACTGATCACGGTAGTCATTTTAGGAATTTCATGATGTATGAACTTACGGAAAAGTTGGGTCTTCGTCATGATAACTCAACACCCTATTATCCACAAGCTAATGGCCAGGTCGAAGCAATCAACAAAGTCCTTATAACTATGCTTTGACGGATGATAGGAATTCATAAAACTAGCTGGCACACGATGTTGTTTTTAGCATTGTGGGCATATCGGACATCTGTTAAATTGTCTACGGGGTTTACGCCCTTTCGATTAGTCTATGGCGTGGAAGACATTCTTCCTATAGAATGTGAGATACATTCTCTGAAGCTAGTTGTTGAACTCTTACCCAATAACTCTGCTAAAGAAGAACGTCTATTGTATCTGATGCGATTAGATGAGACTCGACGTGATGCTACTCTAGTAATAGAAACCCAAAAGAAACGCGTCAAGGCACAGTATGACAAGCATGTCAAGCCTCACATTTTCTCTAAAGGAGATATTGTTCTTCTGTATGAACAGGATAAAGATGTCTTAGGAGCTGGGAAATTCGAACCAATGTGGCATGGTCCTTACATTGTTCGCAGAGTTTTGGAAAAATGAGCGTATGAGCTGGTTGATTACGATGGTATACCTTTGAGTGAACCCAGGAATGGGTTGTACTTGAAGAAGTACTATGCATAAGTTATTTGTGCACAAAGTACTTGTATTTTATGTATCATACTTTGTGTGTGTTACTTTAGTTTGCTTTTGACGTTATATGGTATCTTCCCTTACGTGACGTTGTGTTTGATTGCCAGATGTCGGAGTCTTCACTACCTTATATTGGCTTCGCTGATAGTGCTAGTCGTAGTACTCGGAACTTAGCTTCCGCTGCATGGGAGATCTATGCCCCAACGAACGAAATTATATCTTTACGAGGTGTATGTCTTGGCCGTGCAACCAATAACATTGTAGAGTATAGTGCAGTTATTGAATTATTGGTTGATGCTATCTCGCTCGGAATTCGTCATTTGGTTGTGCGACTCGAGTCGCAGTTGGTGGTACTACAGCCAAGTAATATCTACTCTACTCGAAGTCTTAGTTTATTAAGAGTGTATTTGTGAATTCTCCTCTTGGAACGATATTTTGATCACGTTGAATATCAACATATTCCTAGATGTCTCAATACATTAACAGACGCATTGGCTAATTATGTATTGGACAGACATTTAAATCATTTATAAATCAAGCACATTAAAATCCACACAATATAAAGTAAACCGGTAAACGCCATCTATATATATAACGATCAAAAGAGTTTGTTTTTTAACCATTCGATAATACTGGAAAGACTGCAATGTTGTTTCTTTTTAACCATGTTATAGCTCATTTTGGTGTTCCCCAAGCTATTGTTACTGATCACATTAGTCATTTTAGGAATTTCATGATGTTTGAACTTACAGAAAAGTTGGGTCTTTGTCATGATAACTCAACACCCTATTATCCGCAAGCTAATGGGCAGGTCGAAGCAATCAACAAAGTCCTTATAACTATGCTTCAACGGATGATAGTAATTCATAAAACCAGCTGGCACACAATGTTGTTTTCAGC
Source organism: Picea engelmannii (assembly GCA_009831015.1). Taxonomy (NCBI): domain Eukaryota; kingdom Viridiplantae; phylum Streptophyta; class Pinopsida; order Pinales; family Pinaceae; genus Picea; species Picea engelmannii. The sequence continues at coordinate 78,288 of ML823308.1, read as the reverse complement.
ATTGTGGGCATATCGGACATCTGTTAAATCTACTACGGGGTTTACGCCCTTTCGATTAGTCTATGGTGTGGAAGCCATTATTTCTATAGAATGTGAGATACCTTCTCTGAAGATAGTTGTCGAACTCTTACCCAATACCTCTGTTGAAGAAGAATGTCTATTGTATCTAATGCGATTAGACAAGACTCAGTGTGATGCTACTCTAGTAATAGAAGCCCAAAAGAAACGCATCAAGGCACAGTATGACAAGCATGTCAAGCCTCGTGTTTTCTGTGAAGGAGATATTTTTCTTCTGTATGAATAGGATAAATATTTTTTAGGAGCTGGGAAATTCGAACCAATGTGGCGTGGTGCTTACATTGTTCACAGAGTTTTAGAAAAAGGGGCGTATGAGCTGGTTGATTACGACGGTATACCTTTGAGTGAACCCAGGAATGGGTTGTACTTGAAGAAGTACCATGCATAAGTTATTTGTGCACAAAGTACTTGTATTTTATGTATCATATTTTGTGTGTGTTACTTTAGTTTGCTTTTGATGTTATTTGGTATCTTCCCTTACGTGACGTTGTGTTTGATTTCCAGATATTGGAGTCTTCGCTACCTTATATTGGCTTCGCTGATGGTGTTAGACGTAGTACTCAGAACTTAGCTTCTACTACATGGGCGTTCTATGCCCCAACAAACGAACTTATATCTTTACGAGGTGTATGTCTTGGCCGTGCAACCAATAACATTACAGAGTATAGCGCAGTTATTGAATTATTGGTTGATGATATCTCGCTCAGAATTCATCATTTGGTTGTGCGACTCGACTCGCAGTTGGTGGTACTACAACTAAGTAATATCTACTCTATTCGAAGTCCTACTTTATTACGAGTGTATTTACGAATTCGTCTCTTGGAATGATATTTTGATCACATTGAATATCAGCATATTCCTAGATGTCTTAATACATTAACAAGTGCATTGGCTAATTATGTATTGGAAAGACATTTAAATCATTTATAAATCAAGAACATTAAAATCCACACAATATAAAGTAAACCGGTAGATGTCATTTGTATATATAATGATCAAAAGAGTTTTTTTTTTACAAAAAGTTTGTCCGAAGACAAAAATATCAAAAATGGAAGCTTATAGCTTCTATAATGTAATGTCATAGATGACATTCAAGGTAACACACAACTGCCCTAGAAACCCTATGGAGAAGTTGACCCATAGTTGTTGAAACTCCTACAGTGTGACATTGATCACGTCGTGGAATCTCTTCCAGAATCATATCTGGAATGTCGGCTGTCAGACCCTCTAAATTTTGCTCCACAACCTGATAATCTTTGGCATACTATGGTACTACTACTACTGCTTCTCCTCGTCACTGGATAGGAGAAGTGCCAGGAGGTCTATACGGTCCAACATATGTGTTATCAACCAACATTTGGTGTTAGTCTTCGAATAAATGTATTAAAAAAAACATTTAAACATGATATAAAAAATTCAAAAACATTTACAAAAGAGAAAATTTGTGTACTTCTTACCGAGGTCTCGCCACTAAGCATCTTCAGGCAATGCTAGATCTGGATCTCCTCAGAAATCCAACCCGGCATAGGTGTAGTCATCAACCATCAACATCTGGTTTTGCAACCAGTCAAAGAAAATATCGTCATATTTGACAATTGGCCCTGCCACATGCCCGGCCATCAGCCGACACCATCGCAACATCCTCAGATCCCTAGGACCCGAAAAGTCCCACTCAACCTGTAGTATAAATATGGGGACTCTCTCGAGGAAGAAAGACACTGACAAAGATCCATATCCAAAAAATTTTAGTTCACCCCGCCTGTGCTTGGTTAGTTGTCTTTTGATACTACGCAGCACTGCATCAACCCAGTTAAATACTAGGGGCTCAGTACACTCGATGGCGTACTAGAAATAGCTCTGTAATGCCATATGGGGAGTGGCACTCCCAACCATCCGAGAAATCGTGAAGAGAATAGTGCTGAGAGTCAGGTCTGTTACTCCCCAGATTGCCACTTTCCCTTTCTTTCTTTTGGCCTCGGGTACACAGTATTGATTGCAATATTCACTCGTTTTGAACCCGCCACCTCTGCTGTCGGTCAGACTGACATGAGACCCACACCTGGATAATCCGATCAATAAGTATATGTCCTCTATGTCAATGACTAATGTGTGAGCTACTACATTGAAACTTGCTGGTCTGGATCCCACATACGGACTAGATACTCCAGTAATCTGACTTGGGCTCCCATGCCCGGGATACAGAAGTATTTTAAGAGACCACAATCTCTTAATGCAGCTATGGTGGGAGGATGATTCTCGGCATTTGTATTATTCTCCTCATGTTCTCGTTCCCGCCACTCAAGCACCATGATTTTTGGTCAAATACCTGCACAAGGAACATAAAGAGCGGATTAATGATTTTGTTCATGATTTAGATATTTTCCATTGGCTAAACATTTAAAAAAAAATTGAGTTCTGCACTACTCGCAGGTGCCTTATTACACATAGTGCGAACACCTCGCAGGTGGCTCAAAGGTTTCCTGCGAAAACGTATCATTCTTGCAGGCCCTGTATGGACAGCCTGCAATAATTCTTGTGTGCATGTAGGGTTCAAAAACCACTTGAAAATGAAAAAACTAACCAATGAAATCAAAATTTTAAACCATGAAAAGATCAAGAATGAAGAGCTTACCGTAATGCTACAGACGGCTCGTCAAATGATCTCTTGTAGCTCCCAAAAATCAACGCCGAAGTCGGAGGGTAAAATGGGGGTTTTTGGAGCTCAATAGTGAAAATGTGGAATGATATGGTAACAATGTGTATTTACTCATTTAATTTACTTTTTACTATGCCATTTTTGGGTTTTCATGTTTATCTATTGTTTAAACCTAATTACTAATATAAAAATGAGTGTAATGACTTCCAGGTGTGAAACATTGATGATTACAAACAAGGATATGGACATATTTTTTCTCCATTATGGTGTGATTTTAATTGTTTTTTATGGTTTTTACATAAAACCTTGAGCGTCTTTTTGTCCGTTCTTGCACTCGTGAAAAACATAAGAACGTGATCGAGCATAGTTTTATCACTTTTTTGGGATCACCAAGGTTATACGAAAAAGGAACCCCCCTTGGAGTTCTCCTTAAGATCTTTTCAGACTCTCTAAACATGAAAAGGTTGTCGAGCGACCTTTCTATTTTCACGCTCGATAAAGTATTTGAAGTATGTGTCTGGTGAGCAATAATTTCTCTCTTTTTCCGTCTCATCTAGACTATTTTACGAAAAAGGAACTGAGAGAGTTCTCTTTTAAGTGTTTTTCCAAACTCTATAATCTTGAAAAAACTTCGAGTTTACTATCTCTGGACTCGTTAAATAAACATTGACAGACCCATGATGGGACCGAACCACTCATTCTTAGGGTTCATTAAAAATACTCCGAGGGACTCATCCGAAGGATGAGCTTATGTCAACAAGCATATGTGATCCTTTTCAAGCTTGCGTAAAAATAAAGAGGTACTTGCCAGAAATGGTGGGGGAAAATTTGGGAAAGGAATATATTTCATCTTCATATTGATTGGCAGTAAGTGTCGCTCTTAAACATGACACCCCCTATTCATCATTTGAAGCTGGTTTGGGAAATCCATTGTCTCTCTTTCGATTGATTACAAGTTCATTCCATGTGTCATATTTGAGTCAATGCTGCCAAATCATTGGTCGTGTCATTCATATGTTCAAGAGAAGTCCATTTGAAACCTATATTGAGTCGGCCACCTGCAGTTATCCATTATCTCTGTGTCGACCTTCCTTGTGTCCAGTCCAATTTCCACATGCTCTATTACATTTTCAAACTCTGTTACTCATTTCGTGTCATTGATGGGGGATACATCAAGGCCCTCCTGTGACGATTTTTGTTCCATCTACTTCAATTCATTATCTGGAATCAAGACTTAGAAATTATTTAGTACCTTGGAGCCTGCATGCCTCAATGGTAGGTTTCCTCTCTTTCGACGGTGGGTTTACATCATTGATACTTGATCGAAAGATTCTATCGGGTGTTCAACATCAACTCATTCATTCACAGTCGATGGATTGTACTATAGTACCTTGGGAGTCATTGACATCAATGGTGATTTCCCTCGCACTTGTTAATGGTTACATCAATGACCGGTAATCAAGTGGTTTCTACCATG
>ML823308.1:36431-55072 GCA_009831015.1 Picea engelmannii | reverse complement strand
AACTTAGCAATAACGTTCTCATACATCCTTATTGCAGCATCCCTCAACTCGAGAGACACTTTTATCGCTTCCAACCTATTCCAAAGGTTTTTCCTAGGAACCATGTCAAAATATTTTCTAAAGTCAACAAAACAACAAAAAATATTGGTATTAGTATTTTGGAATTCCTCTGCAATGATCCTAATGGTAACAATATGGTCCAAAGTTTAATGATATCTCCTAAACCCTACCTGGTCTTTATCTCTTTTACCGTGACTTTCTAGCCAATGACTAATCTTCTTTTCCAAAATAATTCCATAAAGCTTGGCTAAAATTGGGCTAATAATAATGGTCCTGTAATTAGAGGGAATGTTTTTATCCCCATTTTGAAAAATAGAAACAATGGGGCTTTGCATCCAGGGTTTAGGGAAGTCTTGCTTGACTGCTAAATTAAAGAGCTTGTGTATGTGAGGGATAAGGTTTGGCCCTCCTATTTTAAAATTTTCATATTGGTAGCCTTCAATGTCCTTAGCTTTCCCATTTTCAAGTCGTTTAAGCCTGAACTGTATGTCATCTAAAGAAAAAACTTCTTCCTTTGTAGGGACAATAGGAATGGTGTCCATGGTATTAGGTAAATCATAAATAATTTTAAGGTGGGAATTCCAGTACCTTAAGGGAATCCTATTATTTCCTTTAATATTGTGTTTTAGAATCAGGCTCCAGCACTTCTTATGATCCATCTTATAAAGTTGTGAAAGTTTCTCTTGCCTTTTATTGATATAGTATCGTTTTTTCCTTTTAATTATGGCTTTGTACGTATTGATCTTATCGGATTTTAAGGACTCACTAGAAGCATCCCTAATGGCTTTCCTACCAATTTTACATTCTTTATCAAACCAAGGGTTGGTCATTCTATTATTTTTTTTATAGGACACCTCGAAAGAGAACTTGTTAATAGAAGTGGAAAGGGTAGTTGTAAAATTATGATAGAGTTCTTCAATGTTTTCCTTATAAGTTAGGAAATTTAATTTACTATTTAAATCCTTTAAGAAGATGTCAACATTACTTTTTTCATAGCGCAAATTCCTTTGATTATCAGAATTCTCTTTAATGGTGCTCCTATGCATGGAAAAGTTTAAAGTCAGGGTTAAAGGTGTATGATCAGAGTCAGACTCATAGTCATTTAAAAGGTCAAAAGTTCTTATTTGGTTGGAAACGAGGATATCGAATATCATATAATCTACAACAGTACTACCTAGCCCATGAATACAATTCATCTGATTGGAGTTTGGCCACTTCATTACTCCATTAAAAATTATTAGGTATGGAGAGCTACAAAGCTTGACCAACTAAGTACCAAACAAATTCTCAATTAGGTATGCAAAGATTCTTTTGTAGCTATTAGATAAAACAAGGTTCTCATCTAGACATAAAGGATTATGGTTGGAGTCATTACTTAAAGAGTATCTTGTTTACTTGCAATCCTAGCATTAAAGTCTCCTAGAAGGATGATATTACCTTTATTTTTCAAACTATAAATGTTATGTTTCAAATACTTGCATACTTGTTAAGTACCTAAATAGATATACAAATATAATCACCACAAATACTGAATACACAATAGATTCATAGAGAAATATAGAAGAAACCACACTTTATTATATCAAAAACCTTGAGTGTTAAGCCCTAATATTGACTCATTACCCTTAATTGGGGCATATTATATTAGTAATGTTATTTTATATATGTCGGATTTAGGCCAGTAGTTGTAATTATACCTCCTAGTCTCCTATATATACCATGAAGATATTTTCATTTTGAATCATCTTGTACTTGAACATTTAAGTGGGGTAAAAGGAGGTTGCCCCCTCGAAGATGCTTATTATCTGAAATTATATCTTTTTCAAGGCATTGAGTACTTTTTCTGAGGTTTTTCTATGCTATATTGATATTTGGTTCTTAACATATGGTATCAGAGCTCAAGGTCTTGGGGTTTCGCTATTACATCTGAGACACCTTGGCATTTTCACTATAACTTTTTTTCTACAACGTTTCAGAAGGAATGACTTGGAGGATATTTATTAGACGGATCGAGGTATGTTGATTTCAAAATTTATCTCTTGAGGCCTTATACTTTCAGAGATACATCCTGTACAAGATAGGGTTCCAAAATAATCCTAAACTAAGTCATTTCGAAATTTTTTCTATAAAAATGTTCTGTAACATTTCATACCCAGAACTCCAGAGGTTTTTTATAGAAATTAGTAAGGTATTTGTGGTACAAATTTCAGCTTCTGGGTCATATTAAATTTGTAGATACACCCTGTGTAATATAAGGTATTTGACTAGTTCTATTGACTAGTCTCAAGAAGGTGTTCCAGGTAAAACAATCATAACTTCTTCCTATAGTATCTAAATTGAGTAGGACTGGTTTCATTGGATCATGGACAGTCTGTAGTATTTCTGGTGTGAGGTTTAGAATTTTATATCAATTATTTTGTGTGCGGAACGCTATACAAGTGAGATCTCCTGGAAAGACAAAAAATCGGCAAATTGTGGGGAAGTTACCATAAATTCTACTTGGCACATCTAATTTTGATCAGACCTATGGCATTGCAGAGAAGAAATATCAGAGAACTACATAAAAGAAAGTTTCATACCCAGAAGGGCCGAAACTTGGGAGATACAACAGAATAAATATTGTCTAGTAGAACCACCTCAAAATCAAGGTTCAAAAGTGATACTTGGCCAACATGCAACCCAAAAAAGGGAACTTCTACACCAAATAAGCCTCCAGACAACCCTACTTGGACTCTTTATGAAGGTGAAGAAATGTGTAGGGACATAAATGACTTACAAAAGAAGATAGTAACAAAAGACGAACTACAAGAGATGAAAGCTAAGTTGGAGGCAAAGATGGATGGTTTAAAAGAGGAGATCATGGAAGTATTGAAACATTTTGTAACAGAGAAGACACCTAAAAGTGAAAATGCATCCCATGAAATTCATGATGATGACACAAGGAACGTGAATCAAGAATGGAGAAACTCTGACTTTGGTTTGAAGACCAACCATGTTCCTAAGATTGATATGAGGAAGTTTGATGGAAAAGACCCAATCACATGGATACTTTAGATGGATAAATTCTTTGATCTCCATAATGTGCCACATACACAAAAGGTACAAATTATTTCTTTATATTTAGAACCTGATCAATTTGTATGGTATCGATGGATTTGTTCTCGCAAATCACTCGTCACTTGGACAATTTTCACAGAAGAAATGATAGCACACTATGAGGATACAAGGAACAATACCTTCTTTAGACAATTGATAAATCTCAAGCAAAAGGGTTCAGTTACCGAGAACATTGAGAACTTCCAAAGATTGAATATAAAGGTAACCAATATTCTAGATGAGCACTTGGTTGATGTATTTATAGGAACTTTAAAGGATAACATTCAACATGAGGTTTACTTTTGGGAACCAAAATCATTGGAGAATGTATTTAAAGTGGAAAGAAATGTTGAAAGTAAAAATATGGCTATGGCTACTAGAAGGACCGATTCTAACATCTATAGAGAGAACAATGCTCCTTCTTCTAAAACACCTCAACCTACAAGGTTGACACCTCAACAATTGGAGGAAAGAAAAGCAAAAGGTTTATGCTTTAATTGTGACAAAAAATACAGTAAGGGACATAAGTGTGGTGAGAAGAAATTATTCTACATAGATTGTGAAGAGGAACAAGAACAAGAACAAGAACCATCTCAAGATGAAAACGTAGAAGAAATTTTGTCTGAAGAGTTGACTGCCACGATATTGTGTAATGCATTGGTTGGAATTAGTATTCTTCAAACCCTCAAGATCGAAGGATACATCAAAAAGAAAAAGGTAATAGTCCTAATTGATTCTGGAAGTACTCATAATTTCATTCACTGTAAATTAGCCAAAGATCTCAATTGCTTTGTATATCCAGCGCCTGAGTTTCAAGTAATAATTGCAGATGGAGGAGCTATCGATTTCTCGGGAAAATGCAATAAGATCAATCTTACTATGGGGTAATATGTAATGAATAGTCCAATGATTGTTATGCCCATGGGTGGTGTAGATGTTGTACTAGGAATCGAATGGTTACAATCATTAGGAACAGTGGCTTTTAATTTTCAAGAAATTTTCATGAAATTTTCATTGGAAGGAAAATAAATTGAGTTAAGAGGTATCATAGGGAAACCCGGTAAGGTGATAAGCTCTAACGGAATGACAAAATTATTGAAAAAGGGCATCAAGGCATTATTGCACAACTATGCTCACTAGATGTTCAAACATCTAAGCCATATATTCCTCAAGATCTCCAAAGCATCAATGATAAACATTCCAAAGTATTTGAGGATATTCCCAAAGGTCTTCCACCCACTCGAAATCATGATCATGAAATTCACCTAATTCCTAGGAGTGTACCTCCTAACATCAGGCCATATAGATACCCTTACGCCTAGAAGAGTGAAATTGAATGCATGGTTGAAGAAATGTTAAAGGCTGACATTATTAGACCTAGCCAAAGTTCGTACTCTGCACCAGTGGTAATGGTATTAAAGAAAGATAGCTCATGGCGTATGTGTCCAGATTATAGAGAGATCAAAAAGATCACTATTAAATATAAGTTTCTCATTCTCATCATTGATGAATTGTTAGATGAACTACATGTACCAATCTATTTCAAAAAATTGGATCTCCATTCAGGGTATCATTAGATCAGAATGAAGGAAGAAGATATCCCAAAAACAACATTCTAAACTCATGAAGACCTTTATGAATTTTTGGTCATGCCTTTTGGCCTCACAAATGCACCTTCCACATTCCAAGGGTTGATGAATTCCATTTTCAAGCCCTTCCTTCGAAAATTTGTGTTAGTATTTTTTAATGATATACTAATCTATAGCAAGTCTTGGGAGGATCATGTGCGACATGTTGACAAGGTCCTAGAACTATATGCCAAACCATCCAAATGTTTGTTTGGAGTAAAAGAGGTAGAGTATTTGGGTCATATTGTATCTCATGAAGGTGTCAAGGTAGACCCTAACAAGATTAAGGCCATGATGGATTGGTCGATTCCCAAAACATTGAAGAATCTTAGAAGATTTTTGGGTTTGACAGGTTACTACCACAAGTTTGTTCGGAACTATGGAAGAATAATAGCACCTTTAACAACACTAACTAAGAAGGATGAATTTTCATGGACTCCAGAGGAAACTAAAGCTTTTGAACAAGTTAAAGAGGTGATGTGTAAAGCTCTTGTCTTGACCACTCCAGACTTCATAAAAACCTTTATTGTGGAATGTGATGCCTTGGGAAATGGAATTGGTGTTGTCCTAATGCAAGAAGGAAGGCCCATGGCTTTTGAAAGTCAACCACTCAAGAGAAATGACTTACACAAACCCATTTATGAGAAGGAAATGATGGTCATACTACATGCATTGAAGAAATGACATCCTTACCTAATAGGTAGGCACTTCAAGGTCAAAAAAAATCATGATAGTCTTAAATACTTCTTGGAACAAAGACTATCTTTAAAAGAACAACAAAAATGGGTAAACAAGATATTGGGTTATGATTTTGAAATCGTCTATAAAAAGGGGAAGCAAAATGTTGTGGCAGATGCACTCTCAAGAAAGGATGAATATGTTGAGGCCTTTATCTGTGATATATCGATCATCCAACCCGATTGGATAATAGAAGAAAGGGATGAATGGAAGAATGACAAAAAAGTGTGGACTCTCATTCAAAGGTTGCAACATGATTCCAGTGCACCAGATACATTTATATGGAAAAATGATTCACTATTCTACAAAGATCGCTTATATTTATGTAATAACTCCCAACTAAAACAAAAGGTACTATTGGAATTGCACACCTCTCTAGTAGGAGGGCACTCGGGATTTTTGAAAACCTACCATAGAGTTAAGAAGGTTTTTTTTTGGGATGGCCTTAAAATGGATGTTCAAAGGTTTGTAGAAGAATGTTTGGTTTGCCAACAAAATAAGGTGGAAACAATTAAGACCCCACGTCTTTTACAACCATTATCCATCCCAAGTCAGCACTGGGAGGAGGTTTCCATGGATTTCATCACAGGGTTATCAAAGTTTGAAGGAAAGAGTGTCATCATGGTGATTGTTGATAGACTGAGCAAGTACGCACACTTTTGTGGACTCTCTCATCCCTTCAAAGCTAGTACAGTTTCCACCACATTCATGGAGACAGTTCAAAAGATACATGGAATCCTAAAGATTATTGTAAGTGACAGAGATCCCATCTTCACTAGACATTTTTGGACATAATTATTTTCTTGTTTGGGTACTCAATTGGCTCATAGCTCATCCTATCATCCTCAATCTGATGGAGAAATCGAGATAGTGAACAAATGTCTGGAAGTCTATCTTTGTTGCTTTGTCTCTAATAAAAAAACACAATGGTTTAAATGGTTACCCTTGGAAAAATGGTGGTATAACACTTCCTTTCATACTGTAACAAAAATAACACCATTTATGGCACTTTATGGATACCACCCTCCTTCCATCACTTCTTCTCTGAAAGAAAAATATAAGGTTCAAGAAGTGGAATATCACATCGAGAATCAACAACAAGTTCTCCAAATCTTAAAGGACAACCTGACCATGACACAGAATCACATGAATCAACAAGAAGATCAACATCGTAGTGAAAGAAGTTTTGAAGTAGGGGAATGGGTGTTTTTAAGACTACAACCATACAAACAGATGTCCCTCAAGAAATCCAAGAAAGATAATAAATTATCACCAAAGTACTATGTCCCTTATAAGGTGTTGCAAAAGATTGGCACTATGGCATACAAATTGGAGCTGCCTACATCTTCACGATTACACCCAATTTTCCATGTTTCATGCTTAAAGAAGGTTATAGGTGACAAGATCCCAGTTCAAACTATATTGCAAGAACTTGACAAGGAAGGAAAAATCATATTGGAGCATGAATCCATCACTGACATAAGAATTCACCAGCTGAGGAATAGATCCATTTCAAAGTATCTCATTAAATGGATGAAACTACCGACTGAAGATTCCACTTGGGAAGATGAGTCTTTTATATAGAAGCATCCAGAGTTACTCAAGCGTTGCAGAAAACACTTGTCTCAAGGGGAGGGGCATATTAATCCCTAATATTGGTTCATTACCCCTTAATTTGGGCATATTATATTAGTAATGTTATTCTATTTATGTCGGCTTTAGGCCATTAGTTGTAATTATACCTCCTAGTCTCTTATATATACCAAGGAGACATTTTCATTTTGAATCATCTTGTAATTGAACATTTAAGTAGGGTAAAAGGAGGTTTCCCCCTCTAAGAGACTTATTATATAAAATTATCTCTTTTTCAAGGCGTTGAGTACTTTTTTTTAGGTTTTTCTATGCTATATTGATATTTGGTTGTTAACATTGAGGTAGGTCAACACCATACAATGGATCATATTATGGAAGGGATCCTCTCATGTTCACTTGCCTCTTCAAGGGGGCATCCTCCTATTGATCTACAACTCCAAATACAACATTTCTCTTCATGTCCCATTACACTGCTAAAACCTCTTTATATAGTGTTACCATCACCTAAAAATATTCTAGAGGATGAATCTTCTAGAAGTAGAACCTTCTAAGAAGTCCTCTTACATTTATTATATCTAATTACCATAGTGAGCCTTATTTAATAATATAGTGAACATAGTCCACCTTACATTGAATGTCCTCCACTATTATCATTATGGGCCCTCTGGTTCCCCCCACTACCTCTCTAGCTACCGAACATTCCATACCCCCGTTCTCTGATACCCCTTTTTATGTATCAAAGAATTGAATACAAAAGCACCATAATAGATATACAAGAACAATCAGCAAAATTTCATTTATTATTATCAAACCCTTAGGGTATGACAACACCATACAATGGATCCTATTATGAAAGAGATCATCTCCTATTCACTTGCCTCTTCGAGGGGGCATCCTCCTATTGAGATTCACCTCCAAATACAATATTTCTCTTCATGTCCCATTACATTCCTTGAACCTCTTTATATCGTGATTCCATCACCTAAGAACATTCCAAAGGATGAATCTTCTAGAAGTAAAACCTTCTAAGAAGTTCCCTTACATTTCTTATATCTAACTACCCATTTATTATATCTAACTACCATAGAGGGTCTTTTTTTATAATATAGTAGACCTAGTCCACCTTACATTGAATGGCCTCCACTACTATCACTATGGGCCCTCTTTCCCATCTAATAAGTCCTCTTACATTTATTACATATAACTACCCATTTATTATATCTAATTACCATAGTGAGACTTATTTAATAGTATAGTGGACCTAGTCCACCTTACATTGAATGGCCTCCACTATTATCATTATGAACCCTCTGGTCCCCCCACTACCTCTCTATCTACCAAACATTCCATACCCCCTTTCTCTGATACCACTTGTTATGTATCAAAGAAATGAATACAAAAGAACCATAATAGATATACAAGAACAATAAGAAGAATTTCATTTATTATTATCAAACCCTTAAGTTATGAAAACACCATACAATGGATCCTATTATGAAAAAGATCATCTCCTGTTCACTTGCCTCTTCGAGGGCTCATCCTCCTATTGAGCTTCACCTCCAAATACAATATTTCTCTCCATGTCCCATTACATTGCTTGAACCTCTTTATATAGTGATACCATCACCTAATAACATTCTAGAGGAGGAATCTTCTAGAAGTAGAACCTTCTAAGAAGTGTCCTTACATTTCTTATATCTAGCTACCCATTTATTATATCTAACTACCATAGTGGCCCTTTTTTAATAATATGGTAGACCTAGTCCATCTTGCATTGAATGGCCTCCACTACTATCACTATGGGCCCTCTTTCCCCCGCCCCCCTCACTACCTCTCTAGCTACCTAACAATAAATATCTTGTTCTAAATTATTATAGGGACAATTTTTATCTAGAATATTTTTCTTATAAAAGGTAGAATTAATAGGTGCAAAATAGAAAATTGATATATACATCTTCTTAGCATTGGTGTCTGAAATTTCTATCAAAAAGTATTGATTCTTATGAAGTTGAATGTGAGGAGAAACACTCTTTATAAGATAACAAGCTATGCCTCCTATTCCTCTACAATGGGATTTTTTGTTCCATTCTGACCACAACACAAATCATTCCATGTTAGGGACCATAGGCTCCTCATGCTCCCAAGTTTCAACTAGAAAGATAATATCTTTTTTTTTGTAAGTGAGTTGAGATTCTATATTACTGAGAAAATTATGTTACAAAAGGGGACGGAGGGGTGTCCCTTGATCTGCCAAAAAGGAAACCAGATCAGGGGTCCCGAAGTTGCGTTGTCAACATAAGCGAGGGGAGGGTTGGGCCGCCACCCTAGGAAACCGGCCCAGTCTCTGAAAACTCATTTGAAAACAAAAACTTATACCATAAGATATACATAAAAAAAAGAACGTATAACAGGGGTTTCTCATATGCAAATAAACAAAATGACCTTGGGTGAAGGCTATGCTAGTCCAAGAGGATTGGATGGCTTTCATCTCCTTCCTTTCTTTCCTCGTTCTCTTTTTTTTGCTCCACCGTGTACAACTTTTTAATGCAGTATGGGGTTCCGCATTGATCTGCTGGAGTGATGTCCATGTGGTGGACATAGCGAAGGTAAAGTTGGAATTGTCCAGCGAGTCGTTCCACTTTTTTTCTGTGGTTCCTCTAGTCCTTTTCTATTCTTCTTGCGCTAGCCTCCAGGTTGTTGAGGTGGCTAAGAATATCTATGAGCTCCTTCTTGTGGAAATGGTTTGCCACCCTGTTGGTCTCATTCTTGTTAGGTCTCTTCTTACGTATTACCATTTTTGTACGCCAGGATTCCTCCACCATTTTATGGTTGAGGGTTTTCCTAGGTTGTGTGGTTCCCGGTTCCCTTATCCCGTCTGCTTCTCAGATGAGTTTCATCCAATATTTTCCCTGACGCTTGGTGTTGACTTCCCTCTCCCACCTATTGATCACCTCATTTCCTTTTGTATCAACTTTCTCAAGAAAGGTGCCTTTGACCTCCCTGGCCGCCTATTCTATTCTAGTGATCTTTCGGGCCCTTGTTGTAGGTTCCTCCCCCGAAGGCCCCCTCTTACTCTGGGTATTCTTCCTTGTTACCATCTTTTTTTGAATACAGTGGCTTCTATCTTGACTTCATCCTCCTCTTCTATTCGCCCCTTCCTAGTCTCTGAAATTGATGCTCGTTGGTCTATAGCTATCCATTATGCTTCTTCTTTTAGAGTGTTTTTTGGGATGTGATCTTATCCTGGTAATTATGTTTCTCTCGTAAAGGCATACATTTTGGTCATTTTTCACTGTTTCAGAGTGTGTGTGCTTGGGAATCCTGTCGTCGTCCCTGTGCCAATCCTTCACCTTGCACGTTGTATGAAAATCATTTCCTCCCGCGGGACCTGTGTGTGGATGCGATGTCCCCATTCCTGCCCTCAGGCTATCCTTTTGATATTCATCCTTTTCCATCTATGGGTTACCCTTTCTTCTCTCCCACGGCCAACCCCTGTACTTCATTATATTGACCAGACCATGGTGTCATACCGCCTCTTGTGGTGCGACCATGATCTACCTTGTAACTTGTGTTTCAATGGTGGCCTCTCGGATTCTGCCTGGATTCTGCTTTCCCTTCAATTAATTATATGCCTCTAGCCTCAATGTGGTCTTCCTTACTTCGGCTATCATCATAGTCCTTTGCCACTAGTTGGGTGTAGTCCATACAAAACTGGCCATTCAGTATGTTACTTCATGTGGAATCTAGTTCATATACTTCCTTGTCAACCCCTTCATTAGCGATTCTATCCACTAGTCCATTTTCTAACCTTCGGACCCAGCACAACTCCACTGTGATCCCCATCTGCAAATCCTCCTGTATTTTTTGCAGGGCGTATGCCAAGCGCCAGTGCCTCTGAATTTTTCCCACTCTGGTGCCATTTTGAAGTTTCCCTATTGTGTTGATGACTATCACTGAATCTCCTTCCACTCTTACATTGTTCATCCCTTAACAATGTATTATCTCAAGTCCTGTCTCCAGGGCCTCAAATTTCGTAGGGTTGTTGGTTAAGTTCCCAAAACTCCCAATGTACAGCCTGATAATTTTTCCTTGACTGTCCTCGATTACTGCCCATGTACCTGTCTGTCCTGGGTTACCTTTTGATGCCCCATCAAAATTTAGCTTGAGGGAGCCCTCTGGTGGCGGTTTCCAGTTGCGCTCACCTATTTGTAGTTGCATCAACTGTCTTACCTAATTGGGGTTACGTCCTCCTTTTAGTTGAAAGGCCTCTAGAATTCTATGATCCTGATTTGTGAGTTGCGCTCCTCTTGTCCGGAAGTTGTGGCTCTGCACCATTTCTCTTGTCGTGGCTATTATTGTTTCCTTGGTATTTCATGTCGTCCATCTTTGGTTATTGAAGATTCATTGGTTCTGTTCCTTCCATGTTTCCCAAATGACCATGCCAGGAATGAGGGTCCAACAGAGATTCACCTCTTCATTTTCACTGTAGCTTTCCTTCCATGTGTTTATAGTTGCATAAATATTACCTCTGATCCTATTAGATTGTCGAAAAATTCTTATCACCCAGTCATGTTGTTTAGGGACATTCATCCAGGAGATGGTTCATTTTTTCCTCCTTTTCTTCACATAGGTGACATCTTGAAGGGCGTATGAAACCTCTCTTATTTAGGTTTTCCCAAGTTAGGATTCAGTTGTGTAGTATTAGCCACTGAAATATTTTTATTTTTGGTCAATGTGGGTTGTTCCATAGCTTGTCCCAATGATGTGTTGAGCCTTCTTGGTCCTGGTTTTCTATGTAGTGGCGTACTTCTTTCAGATTGAATTACCTGCTAGCTTTGTGCCCCCATCTTTGCTGGTCATCTCCATCTGTGAATGAAATTTATCATCTCCCCAATTCCTCCTCCACCTCTTTAACTGTTGTTGTGGTCCGGTATCTAGTTTGTAGGGTGAGAGTGTTCCATATTCACCATTTCTTGTGATCTATTTCTTGTTTCCAGTAATGGTAGGCTTGAGTTTTTCCTTGCGCCATCGTCTCCTGTTGGAGTGCCTCTCGACCTAGTTTTTCCATTCTGATTTCCTATTGCCATCCATCCTCCAATAATCAGGTTGTTCTTGCATTCCTTATTTCCCAAAATATGTGTGTCTGGATCTAGGTCTTGTTGCACCAGGCTAAGTTCCAGATGGCGGAACCTTCCCTAGTGCCTCTGAAGAAGATTTTGTCCTGGTCACAAATGTCCAGGGCATACTTTTCCTTCCACAAGTTGACCCATGGAAACTCCGTTTCTTTGACCCATCACCACCATAGTGTTTCCCCATATGTGTCATTGGTCACTTGCGGGTCATGTAGCCCCAGGCCTCCTTTTTTTTTTGGTTTACAAACCTTCTCCCAAGCCACTAGTGCCCATTTTTTCCTTGTTTTGTCTCCTCGCCACAATAATTCCCTTTGTATGGTTCTTACTTTTTGTATAATCCCCTTGAGGGCTAGGAAAACTAACAACATGGAGGTTTGGATAGCCTGGAAAAATGACTTGGTTAGGATAAGTCTTCCAACTAGGTTGAGGGATCTGTACGTTCAATGTTTTACCCAATTTTGTAGCTTCTTCGCTATTTCTTCCCAAGTTGATAGCTTCTAGTCTTTGTCTTTCAGGGGGATTCCCAAGTACTTGGTTGGGAGGGATTTGCGTTCAAATCCCAAGATGTTGGCCAAATTCCTTTAGATAGTAGGGTTGGTATTAAATAAGAAGATCATAGATTTGGACCGGTTTATCTCTACCTCGGAGGCTTCCCCAAACTTGTCTAAGATTTGTTTGTAGGCTTTCACTTCCTTGACCATAGGCATGCCATGAAGTAAGGTATCATCCACAAACTATTGATGTGTAGAATTTGGGAAATTCTCATAGGGTTTGATACCTTTTATTTCCCCTATTGTGGTTGCATTTTTTATGATTCGACTAAGTCCTTCCATCATTAATATGAAAAGGAAGGGGGACAATAGGTCTTCCTGTCTGATGCCTCTCATGGGCCAGTAAGGTTTGGCAGGGGATCCATTTACTAGTAGTGAGAATCTTGTTGTGGATACTAGGGTGACTATCCTTCTGATCCAGTGTTGGGTGAAGCCAAAGGCTTCCAGGGTCCTGACCATATAATGCTAGTTGATTTTGTCATAGGATTTTGCTAGGTCTAGTTGTATTATCATTCCCCCTCTTTTCTGAAGCTTTAGTGTGTGGATAAGTTCGTGAGCTTGGATAATATTGTCCATTATTTGCCTACCTTCCACGAAACCTGACTGCTCTTTTGAAAATAGTGTGGATAAAAGTTGTTTCAATCTATTTTCTCTGACCTTGGAAATTATATTATACACCATGTTGCACAATGCTATATGTCTATAATGATCAGGGGTTTTGGCATCGTTTTCTTTGGGGATGAGCGTAATCATTGTATCATTTAGTGATTTCAAAATGGAGGATGACCTTCTAGAGTCTTCCACTACCCTATAAATGTCATGTTTGAAAACTTCCCAACAGGCTTTGAAGAACTCCACTGTGAAACCATCTGGGCCTGGGGCTTTTCCATTAGGCATTTCCTGGAGTGCTTGATCTATTTCCTCCTCCGCAATGGGCTTGTTCAGGTTGTTGTTTTGTTCGTATGTTACCAGGCAGGGGATATGATGGATTACCTTTTGTATGGCCTTCATTCTATCTTGGTTGGGTTCCTAGGCTATACCTTGGAAGTGGTTTAACAAATTTTTTTCGATGTCCTTATGGGACTCTCTTTCTATTCCATCCCAGTCGCTAATCTTCAAGATTTTGTTGTGGGCTCTTCTTGATGTGGTTGTTCTATGAAAAACATGGTGTTCCTTTCTCCTTCCTTTAGCCATCTAATCCGATACTTTTTTCACCAGAGAGTTTCTTCTTGCTAGAACCGTTCATCCCATTCCTAGGTCATCTAGATCTCCTCCTTTTTCCGTTCTTCATTGTAGCCCTCCGAAATGCAGGTTTCCTAGAGATTTTTCATTTTTTATTCAATAGTGTTCTTCTCTTGGTTTATATTCACAAAAGTGTACTTGTTCCACTCCTTGAGCCTATATTTGATATGTTTTAGTATTTTCTACAGTTTGAACATCCTTGTCCCTTTCTCTGGTTGCTCCTCGCACCACCACTGTTCTATTCTTTCCTTGAAATTCGGGTGTTCCATCCAGAATTTCTCAAATCTGAAAGGTTTGTTCTTTGGTGTGGTCTAGAAGCCTACTTCTAGTTGCACTGTCCAGTGATCAGATCCCCCCCATGGAAGGATGTTGTAGTCTAAGGTTATCCCCTACATAATGATTGACTCTTACAATAGGAATCTATCAAGTCTTGTTTCTACCTGATGCTGTCTCATTCTCTTATTGTTCTGGGTGAACTGGCCATTATTGGTTTTCAGATCTACCATCTTTGTTATTTCTATGAATTTTAAGAACTCCTCCACATCTCTATACAATATTCTTGTACCTTCTTTTTTCTCTGCAAGTGACGTGATGATGCTGAAATTCACAGCTAGGATCCAATGGAGTTTGTTGGATCTGTTTTTAAGATCTTCTGGGTCTCTTAGCATTCCTCTCCTCTCCTCTGACACCTGGGTTCCATACACATTTGTGCATAAAATCACCTCTGTGTTCCCAATGATTTGCATGTGGACCATTAGGGTATGCCTTCTTTCTTTAGTTGTTATAAGGATTAGTACTTGTGGGTTCCATAGGGTGATGATACCTCCTACTATTTGGTGGCCACCAATAGCCACCATATTTTACTTGTGCCATTGTTGTTGAATGATTGTTTCCATTCTTTCGGTATTACACTTGGTCTCTTGAATAAAGCAAAAATCTAGTTGTTCCTTTGTTAGTCTACTTCTAAGGATTCATTGCTTTCTTAGGTTATTTAGGCATCTTATATTCCGAGTTATAACCTTCATTTAAACTTGTGGGGGGGAGTTGGGGAATATTTTTTTTATCTTACCTGAGTTTATCAGTAGCGCTCCAAGCTCCTGCAGGGCTACATTATTGGATTTCCTGCCTTTTTTCCTCCGCATCTGCTTGGGTGAGAGTTGCGGTTGTTCCTCACTGGCTTTGACTCCTAGGTTCCCAATCTCCCTATGTGTATGCTTTATGCCTCTAGCTTTGGCTTCCTCCCTTAGGAGGAACAAGTATTGGATGTGGTCAAGTTGCTATGTTTGTACATTATCCACTCCTGTCTTTTCCATTTCTCTAGTATGTTCATGAGATATATCCCTTCCCTTTCCACCAGGTATCTGAGTTCTAGGTCTTCTATGCCTACTTCGCTTGGTGTCATTTCCTCCTCTCCCTCTGTGTCTTGCATGGGGGTGTTGTCATCTCTGATTTCTCTCTCCATCGAAGTTGCGCAGCTTCCTTGTTCCTTCTAATTATTTGTTTAGTCGGTGGGATCGTTTGGTGTTTGTTCTCTGACTTCCTAAACTTTTGTCATATCCTTCTTGGCTTATGACCCTTCATTGGTTTTATTCCTTCCTTCCTAGGTAATCCATACCTCTGGTTATTTCCTACTCGGGATTTTCTCTGTTTTTTGTTGGCTCTGCTTCTGGGGTTTGGTTTAACAAACCCATCCTCATCCTGTTGTGGTTTGGGGTTTCCCATTTACTATTTTTTATTAAGTGGGAATTCCCTGATTAAGTGACCATGTTCATGGCACCTTCTACATCGAAAGGGGATATGTTCATAATCTATGTTTTGGATCCATTCCTCATCTCTGAATTTGAGGCTTATGGCTTCTGGGAGTGCTCCCGACATATCCATCTCTATACATATTCTTGTGTAAGATGTGTATCACCCCTTTAGGATGGATTTTGTAGTCCTTATGTATTTCCCCAGTTTATTCCCTATTGATTCAGACGTAGAGAGTAACTAGTAGTCTAAGGGTAGGGAGTAGAGTCTCAGCTAGACTGGTACCTTTTTTAAGGTCTTTTTTCCTGGGGAGAAATTCTCCTTCCATGGTTGCATGTACAGTCCTGTTGATGCATGGAAGTATGGCCCTCCTTCAAATACTCTATCTCTGTCCTCCAGGTTTATGAAGACGGTTGTGAAGAAACCTTTTGAGCCCATATGGAGCTCCACTTCACCATTTGGCTTCCAGTGATATTTGATCTAGTTGCACAACTCTCTCTCGATGCACCAAAAGCCCATAAATTTGCAAATTAGTGCATGCGCCTTCATCTGATCCCTGTAGAGTTGTGTCTGTGGATCCTTCAGTATCACCTTTGGTTCAATGTTGATTTGGGTTTGCACGGGTTGCGCCCTTCTGCCTGGTTGGTCTTCGTTGTGTCTTGCATCGTGTTCTGCTTTTCTTTGGATTCCTCTTCGATGCATTCACTTTTCCCCTTGTTCATTTCTTGACCTATTCAAGGGTCAGATACCAAGGTGCCTATCACTGGTGCCTTGAAAAATATACCCCTTGGCCCTTTGCCTCTGTCTACCGCTACCTATTTGTATGAGGGTGTACCCTTACCCTCCCCTCTAGTGCTCATGCTACCCTCTGTTATGGCCATGACTGTTAAAAACCCTAGCTCGTGGTTGCTCCAAGAAGTTCAGAGCTCCAATTCGAATCAATCTGTATATTATAACTAGAAATATAATATCAATATCACTTGGGATCCAACTTATCATAGGACCTTTGTGCCATGGAAAGCCACAAAAAGTCCAAAAAACAATCTTGAATGTCCAAAATTCCTATTTATTATTATCCTTACAGTCTTTTTCCCTAACAATAGCTTTTCGATTTCTAATTATTTCTCATTTTCCTTGTTTCCTGGATTCTTTTACTTTTTGAACTTCCTTCCTTAATTCAACTTGGTCTTCGAGAATGAGGTCTTCATTTATTTATATTCCCAACCCTTTTAATCTTGGAGATTTACTAAGTATGCTATATTTATGGTCATTACAACTTACTTTGACATAGATCAACCTATATTTCTGATCAATTATTTTTCCTAGCCTCTTTTCTTCTATGAGGGAAGTTGTATCAATTTGTGATTTGTTTTTTAATTCTTATTTTACTATTGTTAGTGTATCCTCGTCTTGTTGTTCTTTTATACCAAAAATTATGAGGTTCAAAGCTCTTTTGTTACGCTCATGGTCTGGTTCGATTAGCTTATTCATTTCCTCTTTGATGGGTTTGACATCTGATTTGTTTTCATATTATTGAAGATCAACTTGTTGGTTAGTTTTTCTTCTAGCTCTTTAATCCTATTTCTCAAGTTCTGATTTTCTTCAACCCCTCCTTCTTGGGTTGATTGTTTATCTTTTCCCATTTCTTGAATTTTATCCTTCATTGTATGCAATTCACTCTTGAACCCTAAGAATCTATCCTTTATTTGAGTTTGAATGGTATCTTTAATTTTTTTATCAATCATTGCCTCTAGATCTATTTGGAGTTTTACGTCTCTTTCTTCAGTCCTTTTTTCTAATGCTTCTAACTCTATTTGGATTTTGGCATCTCTCTCTTCTCTTGTTTTTTATACTGATTCCAAATAATCGTAAAGGATCTCCACTGTGACTTTGGGGGGCCTCCCCATGTTAGGTTGAGTTTTTGGAATAGGTGGTGGAGTGCTCATATTGAAAAGAAGAAAAAAAGATGTAACAATTATTATTATGGATTGACTTTATCTCTCAAATCAACTTTTACTTATGAAACTTAAAATAAAAAATAAATAAAATATATTTAAATCTCTTTATGGTAAACTTAAAATTGAATCAAAGTAGAAAGTAACTCACCTCCTTTCACATGTCCAATTGCACAATCGGTTGAAGAAGCCAAAAATAATTTTAGAAAACCACAGAGAAGTCTCGAGAACTATTCTGGGTAAAAAAGGTAAAAACCAAAGAGAAAGATTATTGTGGGTAAAAAAGGTAAAAACCAAAGAGAAATATGTCCTTAAAAAAGAAAATCATAGAAGTATTATTCTTGTTCAAAACGACAGGAGATACAATTTCAAAACCGCAAAGAAGTATTATTCTCCTTTAAGACCACAGAGAAATATTATTCCCATTCAAAACCGCAAAGATATAATTTCAAAACCACAGAAAAGTATTATTCCCATTAAAAACCACAAAGAAAACAATATTTTAAGTAATAGAAATATGAGTAATAATAATGATTTTCAGTAAATTTTCATTTTTAAAGTTAGAGAAGATAGATGTAAAAGTATTAATAGATTAACATCCTCATTTTCATATTGATTTTTATATTCATCTTAAATAAGAAGCATGTTGAGTGAAATCTATGTAGTATAAATTCTCAACGATTTAATATCAACCAGGGATGCTCGTAAGCTTGTGATGATGCCAGCAAAATATATGCAGGAGTAGGCATCTAATTCTAATCTAAGAAAATTCAATCAAATCCTAACTCTTGCATTCCACTTAATAAGACTTAGTTGTTGTAGGCATGAAAACACTAGCTCCCATTCAGGAGGTCTTCTCGGAATGTTTCAAATAACCCATCAACAATCAAGATCATC
>ML823308.1:607-11586 GCA_009831015.1 Picea engelmannii | reverse complement strand
ATATATATATATATATATATATATATATATATATATATATATATATATATATATATTCCAAATAATAAAAACCTTATATTTTGAAAAAAATATATATACATATTTTTGTCCTGCTATGAGGATTGTTCATTGTCTACATATACTCCCCTTCCATAAATCTATTACATTCTATTCCGAACAAAAAATTAAAATAACCTTACATTCAATCCATTTTTTTCCACGAAAAAAAAACTTGTATATCCAACTATCCAAAAGCACAAGTTTATTATAAAAATGACATCTCATCAATGAAACAACCATCAAAGAATTCATAGAAAATAAAATATCCTTGATCTAAAAGCATATCATTCTTATATAATTGATCAGCTTTGGATTTCAACTCCCTATATACATATAACCATTCCATCTCATCTAGAAAACTCGAATTTGACCCAACAAAACTTGAAGTCGAAACACTTGAACTTGTCTACTTTTGTTTACCCATTCCATAACAACTTTTAAGTCCCCCATTAATTGTAATTTTAAAAAATTTAATGAATTTACCACAAACATCTGACCCCCATAAAGCTGAAATTCATCTTTCAGATTTGTTCCCAAGCCTGAACTATATCTTATTTCAAAACAATGCTTCATGTATACGTGTAAAAGAGCTCCTACCCCTTCCTTCTTCGCATGGTTCGGATTTGTTGTTCCCAAGCCTAGGCTATATCTTATTTCAAAACAATGCTTCATGTATACGTGTAAAAGAGCTCCTACCCCTTCCTTCTTCGCATGGAAAGATATATATAGGGTGTCTCCTACCCCTTCCTTCTTCGGATGGAAAGATATATATAGGGTGTCCACGAAAACACTAGCAAAGTGTGTTTATAATTGTTCAATATACCTTTTATTTTGGTTTTGGGAGCCCTAGAGCAAGTTAAGGATATCCCTTCCTTCTTCTCGTGGTAAGATATATATAGGGTGTGACACAATACTAGAAAGTATGTTTATAATTTTTCAATATACATTTTTGGATATTTAATTTATTTTACACTTTCAAGTATTGGTTATGAATGAATGCTAAAATTTGAGATTTTTCTTATTTGTCAAAAAAAATTAAAAATCATAGCATTCTAATATTCTTATATTCTTATGGTTCTTGAATTTACTTTTCCATAAATTAAATTAATAGTTAATTAATTTTAGATTAAAAAAATCATGAATAGATGAGATTTTAAATTAGATGAGTTTTTAATTGGATCATTAAAAGATATTAAAGAAAGAAGATTTTAAGTTAATAATAAAAAATTAAGATTGCTATGGTAGACTATGTTTTAGCAATTTGTTTATGTTTATTCACGGTTTACTATGGTAATTTCACATTGCAATGTTCATCTTGTTTGAGTTATGTAAAATTGCTACATTTTTCAATGGTTGTGTCACATTATGATGTCCGCTAAGGGTCATGTCACATAGTGATGATCACGAAAGGTTGTGTTGATTATGATGTTCCCTAATAATTACATTACATTGTGACATACATATTCATTGAATTATGTTGAATTACAGCATACCTCAACAATTATGTCACATCACGAAATTCATCAAGGGTTATGTCACCTTGTAACATTCCTTAAGGGTTATGTTTTAGTGTGATGTTCTGGAATGGTCATGATGCACTACGATATTCATCTTGGTTGTCTTATATGGAATTTTTATGTTCCGTAATGGTTGTGTCACATTGTTACATTTATCAAAGGTTGTGTCACATTTGTGATGTTCCTTAATTTTGTGTCACATCGAAACATTCATCTTAGTATACTTATGTTGAATTGTAGTGTTTTTAAAGGGTTTTGTTGCATTATGAAGATCAAGAAAGGATATGTTGGATTACGATGTTCCCCAATGGTTAAGTATCAATGTGACATTTATCTTGGTTTACTTATGTTTTCCACGATTGACTTTGGTTGGCCATGGGTCATTATGGCTGAATTTGGTGGTTGACCATTGTCGACTATGTTTTACTATTGTTGACCATGGTTAACTTTAGTCAAATATGACTTACTTGGTTAACCATGGTTGGCCATTATTGACTAGGTTTACCATGGGTACTGATGTAGGAGCATCGCTCCATCTTAGCATGTGTTATCTAATCAACACGCATGGTGCTCATTTAAGAAAGGAGAGTCGTCACCCTCTCATTTTTGCCTCGAGAATCCAAGACGAGATCCAGGAATTTATTGAAGACAAGATGGAAGAAGAAAAATTGTTCTTTTGTACAATCTAGAGATAAGGTGTAGAGGAGTCCTAGAATTGTTGAACATTCTGGTGAAGGAAGGCTTTCCAAGAAGTGCATCGAAAAAAGAAAGGCTACACCTTAAACCTTTCCATAAGGCCAAGAGAGAATTTGTTGAAGAACTAATCCAAGTGCAAGGAGTGCACCTAAGGTATTGAGAATTCATCTTATAAGCTTAGGAGGAAGGGCGAGAAGTTGCTAGGAGGGCATGAGAAGATCATAGAGGAACTTGAAACCTTGGAGGTTTTTCAAGATAAGAAAATTCGCAGGAAAGTTGCACAGATTTCTGCAAGGAGTGCAGAAAGAAGCCTTCAAGGACAACCAAAGTCTTGAAAGGTGAAAGTGTGCTAAGTGAAAAAAGGAGTTGAGGACTTGTCAAAGTCTAGAAGATGGAGAACTTACCCATCGTCAAGGAGGAGACAGGTGAAAAAATATTGAGAGGTTCAGGAGAAAGAAATTTGGAAGGTTTTTCGAGAGCAAGCATAGGATCTTCGTGAAGTCGCGAAGAGTGATTTCTAATGCAGGACATTAAATATAGAAGGACGCGTGGCAAAGGATCAGTGCATCATTGATTTGTGATTGGAGGAAGAAGAGTTGAGAAGAGACAGGACTCGTGAAGTCTGAACTCGCGATTCGATCAAAGTCATTAATTGCGAGAAGAACGAGGACCATAGATCTGGTCCCAAAGCATTCATCGATTCAGAAATTGGGGAAAGGGAGAAAGCATCTTGTGAAAGTCCTGAAGCATGGGGTCACAAAGGAGTTGGCCCATGGTTCTATCCTATGTTCACATCAAGGGAGGAGTTTAGCATCGAGAGCTAAGGAAGTTGTCGTAAGAGTAGAAAGCGCCAAGAAGAGGGTCCATATGTGCCACATCATGGGTGCTGAGGAATTTAAAAAGGGCCCGTGTCAAATCATATCGGGCTCATCGGGAGACCAACGAGTCATTCGACTCAACGAATTAAACAATCCTAGATCGGGAGTTCATGCCAGCCCCAAAGGAGGAATATTGGAGGGGGTTGTCATGAGGTACCCATGGTTGACTACAATTATGTGACAATAATTATATTCATCTTGGTTTACTTGTGACAAATTACTACATTCCTCAATGGTTATGTTACATTGCAACATCCATCAAGGGTTAGACCACATTGTGATATTCGTCAAGGGTTATGTTTGATTGCGATGTTCTCCAATTGTTGCGTCACAATACGAAATTCAAATTCATTAAGTTACCTTGAATTGGTAAGTTCCTCATTAGTCTTGTTACATTGAGACGTTCCTCAAGCGATATGCTGCCTTGTGAAGTTCCTCAAGGGTTATGTTTCATTACGATGTTCATGAATCATTATGATGCATTGTGATATACATTAGGTTTCTCAACTTATGTGGAATTGCTACATTTATATTCAGTCATACCACATTATGATGTTCATAAAGGATTCACTCAATTTTTTTATGTTCTCAAATGGTTATGTCACATTGTATCAATGGAATTACGTCAAGCTATATTATTCTTAAAGGGTTGTGTCAAATTGCAATGTTTATGAAGTTATATGTTGGATAACAATGTTCCTCAAGGGTTATGTGGCATTGTGACATTCATCTTGGTTGACATATGTCAAAATACTACATTCCTTATTGGTTATGTCACACTGCAATATTTCTCAAGGGTTATGTTGGATTGTGACTTTCCACAATGGTATTTTTTTGTTGTGACATTGATCATTATGTTGAATTGCTAGGTTCCTGAATAGTTATGCCACATTTCAAAGTTTATCAAGGGTTATGTCATAATTTGAAAGTCACCATGGGTTATATTGGATTGCAATGTTTCTCAATGATTACATATGGTCCCTGCAATTGATAAAGTACACAAACTCACGTTACGACACTTGACACTTTAATTTCCAATCAAGTATTTGAACTTGGAATGATTCAAAATTAAAATATTAAAAATCAATTTCAATTTTAAATTCAAAACTAATATAGTAACACCGTTTAGAAAAAGATACAATTGATAGTTTTTAAATTTATTTTTAATGAATAATTATATATTATAATAATTGTTTTTTTTTTTTCACTAAAAATCAATTTCAATTTTAAATTCAAAACTAATATAGTAACACGGTTTAGAAAAAGATACAATTGATAGTTTTTAAAATTTATTTTTAATGAATAATTATACAATATAATAATTGTTTTTTTTTTAATAAATATACCAATTTTCTCTTTCCATGTAAATTTTACTTAAAAACTAAATAAATTCTATTTATAAGCCACGCAAATTTATTCAAAACTATATTCTTTACAATATACATACTTAAGTAAATATAAATCATTATATGTGTTTGTTTTGTATTTGGTAAAAAGTAGATATTCAATAATTATAAATATATGTTTGTAATAAAAAAAAACATATAAATATGTCTAATAAATATTGAATAATCAAATTAAGGTGTGGGTTTAGTTTTTTAGGTCATTCGAGTTTAATACTCTTAATGCATCCCTATTAAGGGTTGGTGTGGCAAAGGCCGTGTCCAATTCTCGAGTGATTTTGACGGCTTAGATGTCCGTGGGTTGTGGTTTCTTAGCCAACAGTTAATGGCTTAGATTCACCTAGATTGTGGTTTCTTAGCCAATGATTAAAATGTTGGCCCAACAGGTGACGAGCACATTTCTAACAAACAAACAAAATGTTCACTTACAAAATAACTTAAGTTTATAAAATGAAATTATCTAATATAATATATAATTTGTTATCCTCTATAAAGAAACTCAACTATATTTCAAATTCTTTTTATTAAAAAATTAATTATACCAATTGTCATAAAAAAAATCTCTTTTAAAATACAAAAAGTTCAAAATTTAAAATAAATGATATTTTTTTTTGTAAGTAAGAAAATATATATTAGTTGTCATAAAGAAAAACTACAGTATCCACAATGATATCAGAGATAAGAGTATAATGAATTGCCCCGAAGGCAAACCAATTCATCTCAACCAAGGTCCTAACATGCCAGAGAAAGCTTAAACAAGCATGTCTGAATCACCCCTTAGAGAAACGGATTTGACCATCCATACGGGTAGATAATTAACAAAATTCTAAAAAATGTTGTCCTCTGACCAACATAAAAACTCATGGTGCTGAAAATATAAAAACATGCATGCATACACCTGGTCGTTCCCCAACTTTCATAGTCTGTGGCATGCCCTACTAGTATCATCTTCCATGGCTCACTTGCCCACGTCCCGAGTGAAGGAAATGTTTCTTGCATTGTCCATTTGTAGTGTTAGATCCAGTATAGCGACCACTAGTGTAGCGGTGTCCACATCTTTCTCTTGCATGGGTCGAAGCATAAATGCTAGTAGAGTTTCCAATTTCTCTACGTTGGCTGAGGTGCTCCATACGAAAGCATAGATCATCGATGTCTTGACGGATAGAGAATACCAGGTCTTGGAGAATCGAGACCGAGTCTCGGTACCTAGAGAAAAAAGAAGACAAGCATGAGGTGCACGATGCACCCTTCGAGAAGAAGTAAGGCTCTAGAATAGGCGTCTCCTCCTTAACAGTGAATTCCTCCATCTGAATGTTGAGGTCTTCCAATAATGGCCTAGGAAAAGAAGGTGGTGGTGGTGATTCGTGGGGAGAAGGTGGTGGCATGGGAGCAGAAAGGGCAAAAGAAGGCACAAGAGCGTAGTGGGTGGAAGGCAATGAGGTTGGTGGAGATGGTTGTGTCATAGAAGGTTTTGAAGGTGAAGCGATGTCCGAAATAAGACTAGGTGTAAATCCCAACGGCTTCCTTTGCAGGTCAAACCATTCCACCTTGCATTCATAGGGAAAAGAAAACGACGTAAGGCTTGGATGTTCTAGGGTCGGGTGAGCAGATGTTGGGGGTGAAGAGTCAGGGGGTGGTGCAAGCACGAGAAAGAGATGAGCCATGGATACTCTACTTCGATACCATAGAGGCCCCATTTTGGGATTTCCTCTCTGCCAAGGCATATCCTGCGAGAACAAAGAATTAAAAAAGGGAGCTAGGAATGGCGCCAAAGACGAGAATAGAAAATCAACCAAGGTAACCAGGGATAGTGCCTTAGATTAGGAGCTTCCAAGAAAGAGGAACAAGAATGGCATAGGCAGAGGTGATCCATCAACATAAAATGGTGCTTGCAGACTAAATTCCCACACATGCAGAGGTACTGGTAAGACGACCTTTTCCATTGTCAAATTGAATAGCCAGCGGGAGATGCACTATAGTAGTGGAGGGTGGCTAGAGCCATACGGAGGATTGAATGTTGGGGGGACATCACGATATAAATGTAGAAGGGGATGGAATGTGTTGATCACATGTCCCGTGGAGAGGTGGTAAATGCTAGCTCCTCCAATGGTCAGGTGTTGCGCACTAACGCCCAATCTGGGGGACTATCCAAGGTGAGAGTCTTGTTGATGTAGTCCTAGAAAAGAGTGTGATCAGTGTGGGAAGTGAAGATGATGTTTGGTCCTTCAAGAGCTACTCCCCTGTTATCGATATGGTCTACTATTTGGTTTGCTTTCCACCTTACATGCAAAGGGATTATGACCATATGTGGTTTGATGGTTGTTGCGATGTTGGTTAATATGGAGGTGAGTCGTGAGCATGGGGAAACTCGGTCTGGATCGACTCCATTGAGTATTTTTTCCAGAAGGTTGAGGATGATTTGAGAATCCCCATCTACTATCATCTTATGGTGGCCACAATCTTAAGCAATCTATAGCCCCCTCAAGAATCCCCATAGATCAGCTATGTTGTTTGTGTTATGAATAATGTTGTCAGTTGTGATTAGCATTATGTTCCCCTGGTTGTTGCGGAGAATGAACCCAAAGCCTGTAGGTCATGTATTACCTTTAGAGGCTCCATCAAAGTTTATCTTGATATACCATGGAGAAGTAGGGGACAAATGTGAAGGACTATCTTGGAATTTCTTTTCTTGAGTTTTCCCATGAGTTTGAGGTTGAAACTTAGTGACCCAGTTGTCCAGAATTATTTTTTACTGAGGAGGAAAATGTAGATCCTCCTATGGATACGCTTGTAGGAGGATGGTTTCTTTGTTGTTGTCCTTGATGAAGTTCCAAACGGTTTTCCAGTCCAATTGGGTCGATAGGAAGATTCTGCTGTTGTGTTCTTTACAGATCTGCCATATAATGAAGCCTGGAAGGAGCTTCCAAATACAATTGAGAATTGGAGAGTGAAAAGTGGAGTCGCACCATCCTTGGATAGTTTCCTTGAGGCCTTCTCGATTGTGATCAATGGTGTGCATGAGTAAGGCACCCTGATCCCAAATTTTAGTATTGTAGGTGCAGAGGTTGAGTAGGTGATTATGTGTCTGAGAGTCCTTTCCACAATGAGGGAAGACAGAAGGCTCGACAAATCCTCTTTTAGCTAGATTATTTTAGGTGAGGATGCCTTTGTGGGAAACAAGCCAAAGGAAGGTGTTGATTTTGGGCCAGTGCTTGCTGCCCCAAATTTTTGCCCATATTTTCTCTTTGGGTGGTAGAAGATGAGTGTATTGACATTGTAGGCTTCTTTGAGGGTGAAGTTGCCCTGCGAGGAGTGCCCCCATCTCAGAATATGCTCGCCTGCATGAATTTGTATTTTTTCGGAAGAGATGGTCTCATGTCAGGCCTAGAGATACACATGCATTGACAGATGAAGTTCTGTATGGGTGGAATTCCAATGGTTCCATGTGGCCCCAGGGGGTCATTTTCCCAGTAATCTACGACCGTGAGTAAGCCTTCTTGCATGGTGGTGTCAAGAAGAGCTTCGATGATGGGGTATTGGTCTAGCACAAGCCATTGTTTCCAAGAGTCTTTCCAAAAGGAAGTTGTTCTCCCTTTTCTGATTTCCCAGAAGGCGTAATCAACTATCAAGGAGTGGCTTGGATTTGTTGTGTTCCAAATCAAGGATCCTTGTGTGTTATCATCCCATTGAATCAATTGTTTTTCTTCAATACCTGGAGCATAATTCAAATCCTGTCCCAAAGGTCTTTAGGGTGCTTTATCCATCTCCACCAAATATTAGCACTTAGAACTTTGTTGAGAACGATAGGGTTGTGCAAGCCAAGCCTACCATTAGATTTCGGCCTACATATCATTTCCCATCTGATTAGAGCTATCTTCATCTCATTTTTTTCTCCTTCCCACAGAAAGTTCCTTTGAAGTGATTTGATGGAAGTTACAATGAATTTGGGGGTCGTCAGAGTTGAGAAGGAGTATATCGGAAGGGCTTGAAGAACCGACTTGAGGAGGATGAGGTAGTTGGGAAAGTTGAGCGAGCGGAAGGTCCATGAAGAGAGCCTTTTCCTCATTGAGGAAATGATCCCCTACAAGGACATGTTTCATAAGGATTTGTTTATGAGAGGGATACCCAGGTACTTGGATAGAAGGGAGCTACGAGTGAAGCCTAGGATGTTGGTGATATGGCGTTGAACCTAGATAGGGATGTTAAAAAAGAAGAGTTGAGATTTATCCCAATTAATGTCCATTCCAAAGGTTGCATAGAATGTATTGAGAATAATTAAGATTCGTTGGGCCTCACGAACTACGGGGGAGCCCATCATTAAGGTATCATTGACAAACTGGCTATGGGAGATGGGGGGTCCTATGCCATGAAGAGTTAAACCCACTAGGGATTTGTTTGCAATGGAGGCTTTGATGGAGCAACTTAGGCCTTCTACCATGATTATCAAGAGGAAGGGGATAGAGGGTCCCTTTTCCATATTCCACTAGCAGGCGAGAAGGGGCAGGAGGGGATTCCATTGATCAAGATAGAGAATAAGGGGCAAGAGGTGAGATTGAGAATCCAATTAACCTAATCTTGTGCAAATCCAAAAGCAAGAATAACAACCTTCATGTATGCCCTCCTTATTTTATCAAAAGATATGGAGAGATCGAGCTTTAATAACATACCTAGATTTCCTGTGGTCTGAAGAGAATGTATGAATTCATGGGCGAGGAGAAGGTTGTTGAGAATTTTCCTTCCTTTAACATATCCTGATTTCTCAGGAGAGATGATGAACGAAAAGATGGGTTTGAGGTGCCTGGTGATGACTTTAGTTAGTAGTTTGTAGATCACATTATAGAGAGCGATGGTCTGAATTGCTTAGGATGATTGACATGTTCTTCCTTGGGAATGAGGGCCATGAAGGTTTCATTAAGAGAAGGGAGCAGTTGACCTGATGTCCTTGAGTCCTTGATTAGATCCCAGGCTTCCTCCTGAATCATGGGCTAGCAAAATTCGAAGAAGTCCATTGTAAAGCCATCAGGGCCTAGGGATTTTCCTTTGGGGGTGTCCTACAGAGCCAGGTCAACTTATTCAATCGTTATGGGTTTTTTCTAGGTGTCATTCTAATCCTGGGTAATGAGATGTGGAATGTTCTGGATGATCTTATCAATGTCTACAGATCTATCCCTAGGGGGTTCAACTAGCAGGTTATGGTAATAAGAAACCAATTCTTGTTCCAGATCTTCATGGGCTTCGATGGTTTCTCCTTGCTCCGTGACCAATTGAGTGATATGATTGGTGTGTTTCCTCTGGATTATTGACCGGTGAAATAATTGTGTGTTCCATTCTCCCTCCTTGAGTCATTGTATGTGATGCTTCTGCCTCCAAAAGACATCTTCTTGAGAACGCCATTCCTCTAGTTGTTGTTTCAAGAGGTCCTCTTCTTCCCTGAGTTCCTCTATGAGGCCATGATTCCTTGTCTTCTTTTGGAGGAGGTTCATTTGATCATTTAAATGTCGTTGTGCCTTGAAGATATTACAAAAGTTTTGTGTATTCCAAAGCTTAATTCGTTGTTTGTAGTCCTTAAGTCGTTGTTGGAATCGATACATTTTTTATCCATGAGAGATTGCAGCATCTAGCTGCCAGGTCGTGGCCATGACTTGGAAATCTAGATGGGTGAGTCAAAAATGCTCAAATCTGAAGGGATTTCGACTAGGAGATCCTAAGATATCAAATATTATCTTAATGGGCTAGTGGTCAGAGCCCACTGTGTCCAAAATGCTGACATTGATGGAGAGACCATCCATCAAGAGGAGATCTGAGACTAGGAAACGGTTGAGTCGACAAGCCACCTGTTGGGAGCCCAAGCATATGTTAGACCGAGTGTAGAGTCCATTTTTGGTTTCTAAATCAATGAGACAATGCTTGTCTAGTGGATCCTAAAAGATCCCACTTTCTGAGTCTAATCTGTGGATGCCCCCTTTTTTCCCCTCAAGGTTGCAGACCATGTTAAAATCTCCACCCAGTATCCATCTATGATCATTGATGAGAGTGGTTAGGCTATCCAAATGTTTAATGAAGTTTAATTTGTCCCCTTGCGTAGTTGGCCCATAGACGTTGGTAAGGATGCCAGGTTAATTAGATCCAATGAGTCAATATTTAACGTAGATTCTCCATCGAGTTGAGAAGAAGTTTTCCATGATTACAAAATGAGGATTCCAAAGAATGGCAAGGCCTCTGACTATTCATCAAGCATCAATGGTCATCATTTCTCCTTGTTTCTAACATCTAGAAAGAATTTGTTTCACTTATTCCCCTGCACATTTTGTTTCTTGAAGTAGAAGAATGTCATGTTGTTCTCCTATGGTACTTTCTCATAGAAGAATTTGCTTCCTATGATCGTTGATACCTCGTATATTCCAAGAGATGAGATTCATGATGAG
>ML823307.1:81629-106398 GCA_009831015.1 Picea engelmannii | reverse complement strand
TATATATTTAATGCCTAAATCATTTTTATTTCCCCACTTCTATTATATTATATAGATTTATTTTTTCAAATTTATTAATAATAAATTAAAACTAGTTATACATCTATTTTATATAAGGTTGTAAATTATGTACTTTCTCTATAAAGTTGTAAAGCATGTATTGGCTTTAATGGGGAGATGTGATTGATGAATCCAAAAATCATCTTTTAAAGTTTTATTTATTTAAAGTTTCAAGTTTTTAATGATATATTAAATTATTTATATTGATAATGAAATAGTGTATAAAATTACTCTGGAAAACATTTCCCAATGTCGCCATGTGACGAACTTTTTCGAACGTTGCAATGTGACAAAAAATTATTTACACCACATTATAATGACCATTTTCCCAACATCGAAAAAGTAAAAGATGATTCTACACTGTGTCAAGTGTTTCCAAACATTGCATTATGATGAACATTTCCCGACGTCGCATTGTGGCGAACATTTCCCAACGTTGCAATGTGACGACCATTTCCCAATGTCGCATTGTGACGAACGTTTCCCATCGTCACAATGTGACGAACATTTCCCTTTTGTTATTAATGTCCTTAGAAAAAATATAAATCATTGTCTAAAAAGTAAAACAGGATTCCATACATCTCATTGTGACTAACATTTCCATTGCATTATGATAAACATTTCCCTACATTTCATTGTGATGAACATTTCCCAATGTCACAATGTGATGACCATTTACCAATGTCTCATTGTGACGAATGTTTCCCATCGTCACAATGTGATGAACATTTTTGTTTTGTTATCAATGTCCTTGGGAAAAATATAAATCATTATCTAAAAAGTAAAACATGATTCCGTACATCTTATTGTGACTAAAATTTCCAAATGTCGCACTCTGACGAACATTTCCCAATGTTGCGATGTGACAAAAACTTCTTGACGCCAAATTCTAACGACCATTTTCCCAACGTCACAAAAGTAAAAGATGATTATGCATTGTGTCAAGTGTTTCCAAACATTGCATTATGATGAACATTTCTCTACGTTGCACTATGACGAACATTTCCCAATGTCGAATTGTGCCAACCATTTCCCATCGTCACAATGTGATGAACATTTCCCTTTTGTTATCAATGTCCTTTGGAAAAATATAAATCATTGTCTAAAAAGTAAAACATGATTCCATACATCTCATTGTGACTAACATTTCCATTGCATTGTGACTAACATTGCATTATGATGAACATTTCCCTACGTCGCATTGTGACGAACATTTCCCAAAGTTGCAATGTGATGACCATTTCCCAAAGTCGCATTGTGATGAACATTTCCCATCATCAAAATGTGATGACCATTTCCCTTTTGTTATTAATGTCCTTAGGAAAAATATAAATCATTGTCTAAAAAGTAAAACATGATTACATACATCTCATTGTGACTAACATTTCCATTGCATTATGATGAACATTTCCCTACGTCGCATTCTGACGAACATTTCCCAATGTCGCAATGTGATGCCCATTTCCTGATGTCACGAGCATTGTCCAATGTCACATTGTGATGAACAACTCTCAATATAATTTTCCATTGTCATAAACATTTACGGTTGTCACAATGCAACGAACTACACACACACACACACACACACATATCGTAGATCATGCATAGTCATTGTCATGGTCATCATCGATTGGAGTTAACTATCATGATGGTGAAGCATAGGCTATCACTCTAAACCATCATCATTATCACGGTGATGGTGATGGTGATGGTCAATGTCTTCTATTTATGCAATAATGTATTATTAATTTATTTGTACTTTCTTACTTCAATATATTAATGTACTATTATAAATTAAATAGTTTTTTTAATGTTTTAATGCTTTATTAATGTATTAATTAACAATACTTTATTAATCCCCGGATGGGGTGCCACATAGAGAATGAAGGACACACGGAAAAGAGTTTGGCGGTGCCATAAACATTGGCCACCAGCTCCCATCTCCTCATAATTAAATATGGGAGTGAACCCAAGCAGCCGAAACCAGGCGACAAGGCCTCTCACATGAGTGAAGAGGAAGGAAAACCAATGCATTAAGAACATAGCCTTAATGGCCAAAGCTGTCACCTTCATCCTTATCAGCTGCCCTAGAGGATATGCGATGCATTTGGAAATTTAAGGGCCGAAGGCTAAACCTTCGGAGTGTTGGAACAAAGAAACTCTTCCAGTCATCATTTCGGCCATAACTTTTCTTCTCTACATGCCGAGAGCAAGAGGACGGCCCCGCAAAGGCATGGTGTGGTATGAATTCGACTCCCATAGGAAGCGACAGAAGAAATTTGAAAAATCATTGGCTATGGCTTGCACTCAGAGAACCAGGAAGTCTGGGAGAATTGGAACGCCTCCCATGGTGTATGTGGAGGATATTGTTTCAAATGAACCCATCCAGGATTACCTAGAACATCTCCTCTTCACTGTCACAGACAATTGGGATCCCCCCACCTATTTCGGGAATGATGCCAAGCCCCCTGCTCCAAGAATGAAACACGGTCCCAGGCAAGATGATCCAATAGAGGAATTCACAACCTGCCATGTTGAGGAAGAATTCCCAGACAACATAGAAGAAAAGGCCAATACAACAAGCGACGAACCTCCAGATGAAGCAGCACAACAAAACAAACAACAAGGACACCAAGGTGGCAGCACAAACGAAGGCAAGGATGAGGTCGATGCACATAAGATAATTCCCCTCCCCTCCGCTCTGCGAGAATTGAAGAACCAACCACCACTCCTCCACCCGGGGCACCTGGAACTAATCTTCGAAACGCGTAGCATGGTGGACGACCAGATCTTTAGGGCCATCCCAATTAGCCAACGCCTTGATATGATGTACGACGCTTACTCCAGTACATCCCCAAGATGAAAATTCCCTACGTGCACACAGGCCTACAGGATTCCAGTCAAATGGGGAAAGAATGGCGAAGATGAGGAGAACACCGGATAAAAGGTTTTATGTATGCTCATAGTTAGAAATTTTCTTTTGTTTCAAACCAGAGCTTTAGATGAGTCAGACTATAACAATATTTTCAGTAGTGACTTAAAGAACAGACTTAATCTAATGGCGTCCATGCGTCCTGGTTTCTTTCGAGCATGACGACAGCCTGATATTTTTTGTTTGAAAACAAGTGGCATGGAATGGACAACTGTTTATGTTTCCTATCTAGGCGAGATAGTTGGCACTCCAATAAGACTTTGTAAACCTACAACTTCAATATAACATGACCCTCCCCTTTTTTAGTTAAAAAAAAAAAATTACTTTATTAATGTATTATTTCATAATGTATAAATATTTTATTAATACATTAAT
This sequence comes from Picea engelmannii, assembly GCA_009831015.1. Classification (NCBI taxonomy): domain Eukaryota; kingdom Viridiplantae; phylum Streptophyta; class Pinopsida; order Pinales; family Pinaceae; genus Picea; species Picea engelmannii. The sequence continues at coordinate 103,031 of ML823307.1, read as the reverse complement.
TTATTAATTAAGAATATATAAATATATTAACTATAATATATTTAAACACAATAATAATGACTTAATATATTTATAATTTATTACTTAATGTATTTGTTAGTGCTTTATTGATGATGATGATAATGATGATGATTAACATCCACTAAGACCTAATTGGTCAATTAGACCTTAAGAGGGTAAGTGATTACTTATGATTCTTTAGAATTTTGTTTCTATGCTCGAAAAGCATTAAGAGAAGCTTTCTAAGATCACCATACTTTTGTTGATTTAAGAGGTTAGGAAGGTTGGTAGTGTGATCAATATTTTGAAAATGAGATCTAATATGGGTATAGGTTGGACAATCTAAGAGAAAGTGCTTTTCATCTTCAACCTTCTTAGTGTCACAAAGGTGACACACTCTTTCATCCCATGGTGTTTTATGAATTGACCAACGTCCAGTTTCACTATGGAGCTCTTGAGAATTTGTTCTTATCTTAACAATGCTTATTGTTTTCTTTACACTTGGAAAAACAGATAGATAATTTTGATCTTCTATATTAGGGTTTGTTATAACCATAAATTGCACCACACATGCTTACCTAGCATCAGGCCAACTCATATCCCTTCATTGCCAAAACATTTGCTGAGAAACCCCTTTGAAAATCCTTGTGAATTAAGTCACACGCGCCCTAACCCGCTACTGCACGCGTTGGAATGCTGGCAGGCCTCCTACTACACGTGTTGGAACGCTGGCAGGCCTACTACTGCACGCGTTGGAACGCTGGCAGGCCTACTACAGCCCGTGTTTACCTAACAAAGCGCAAAAATAGGAAAGTTGTCGACGGGACAAAAAGCTATGGGTTAGTTAACTGAAACTCCCGGCCATGCATTGCCGAGATTTCATCCAAAACCCTAGCTCCTTCTAGCCTATAAAAGAAGGGGTAGGGTTAATATTTGGAGGAGGAAAAAAGATAGAAAAGAAACTCTGCCCATTTGCCGAATCCATTTGTCCCAACCCTTTAGCCTTTCCTCAAGTCTAAGGAGAATTAATGCAAAGCAGTTGGAGGACAAAGAAGAGGAGGAGCCCAGAATCAGGATCAACGAGCGATGGCCGGTCTCGACTTTGATTGTAAGTTGATTCATTTTGAAAATAATAAAAGAATACTTTTCCCATCCCAATGCATGAGTTATCTATGATTTGTGTAATTTATGATTAATTTCTAACCCTCAAGTAGAAAAATAGCATGCATGCATAGTGTTTTGTCTTGATCATAAGTTAACTTTGGAAGGAGCAGCGCAAGTAAGAGGGCAAAGCACAACAGAGGATCTACACCAAACATCAGTAAAAAGGTTAGTAGTTCCTTTCCATGCATGTGTCTTGAAAGAGGGGTTTAAGTTTTGGGGTGGTAGGTTAAAAGGTCATTTCTTTAAGGTCAAAATATGCATGCAAATCTGACCCTAGTTTGCTAGTCCGTAGGGCATTATTTCCCAACAACAGAATTGGCGACTCCACTGGGGATCTACTCTTTAGGGTTTCCGGATTTAGTAGAGGTTTTTGGGTAGTTTAAAAGATTAGATTTTCTGTTTCTTCATTTTTTTGTTTTCTGTTAAGTCAGAGCTAGCAGGGAACCTAGTTCTTTGTACCCGTTTTTCCTTAACTATTGCTTGACGATAATTATCGGGACACACAGAGGTACACATGGCCTGCAGAAGGCCTGCACGCATGTAACCCGTGCCCTAACCTTCTACAGCACGCGTGTGAACGCTTTCTGTACAGGTTTCAGTAGAGTGTAGGAGTCAAAGATCTTAAGAGGCAGTCCCCTCTTCCCTGTTAGAATTATACATTCTCAGGGGGCTTTCTGGATCCTATCTGAGTCTTGCTGGTTCACAGTCTTGTCTCAGTCTGCTTTATCACGTTTGTTTTTCTTTGCAATTATTTTTCTTTTCTATTAAAGAAGAAGCATCCAAGCCTTCAAGGGACCCTATTTGTCAGTACCAGAGGCCTCTTCCAGGTCTAGGCTGCCTGTGTTTAGTTTTGTCTTAGAATTCATACATACACGTGACTTGTGCAAGTGTAACCCGCGGGTACCCGCGCTTTGTTATATCTCAGCACGCGTGCTGTTTCAGTGACAGTAACGGGCTTGACTGGTTGCTTTTCAATCAGGGTGGGGCAGTCATCCCCTCTTGTGGTGAGAAGTGTTCCTCTCAGGGGTTTGAGTCTAGGGTGGCACAGTCAGTAGGTTAGGGCCTCTTACCCTTAGCCTGTATTTTCTTAGCTGGTGTTGATAGAAAAGATAAAAAAGAAAAATTTTGTTTTATGGTTTTCAGACAAGCGTAAGAATCGTTGTTTTCCTGATTTCCATTGAGTGTCTTTTACTTCGATTCTTTGCGATCTGCGCTTTAAGCTAGAATTTTGTCTTGTTTTCTTAGTTTTGTGCTTGTCGGCATTTTTCCTTTGTTGTTTCATTTAGCACTTAAATAAATAAAAAATTCTTTTCATTTTCCTCTTTGCTTGAAAATTGTGTTTCTGCATCAATAGCTAGGAAGAAGTTCTTTTGTTCATAAGTTTTGGCAGTGCGTTTAGAGCATAAGTAGCTCGCAGATTGAGCGAAATTCTTTTATGGTTGCTGCATGAAATTTTAGAAAAATTGAGAAGAAAGAGAAGTCTTTCTTTGTGAAAAGTTGTTGATTGTTGCATTTTTGTAAAAGTTTTTGTTTCCAGCATTTCTCATTCATTTTTTCTTTGAGTCTTTACACATCATCAGTTTCACCTTCATATCCTGTGAAGTAAAAAAGACCATAAAAGAAATGCTAATTTAAAATCTATTAGACTTTTTTGTTTGTAGGGTTTATACACTAGTTCAGGACTAGGGCCTTGGATTAGGTTGGAGAGGAAACTCTCCAAGGCCACTCAAACTCAAACATTGGAGTCTGTGATAGGGAGTGTAGAAGTCCAGTTACGTGGAAGTTATCCAAGACCCCCCTCTAACACAGGGTCTAAACATGAGGTTGTGTAAGGAAAGGTAGCGGAGATAACCCCTCCAAAGCCAGACCAAACGTAGTGGAGAACACATATCGAGGATTTGTTGATGGATTTCGTCCTTTGCATTTGCCACGGGGCTTCGTGGGTCTCGAATCCGTTCAAGGTCCTCAGTTGTCTTCCATACCATTTTCTCTCGATACCCTTGACAGGTTTCGGGCTTGATACCCTACTCATTGTGGTCTACCCGACTATCGACTGTACCCACCTGGTGACTGTTCCCGTGCTGGCAAACTAGTTGCCAATTTTTTTAGGGACATACATAGGTGACTGTGGGGGTATACCGCAGTACCTAGGGTAGACATCTGGCCACGCTTTATAGAGTATACCTGGAGGGTGCTTCCGTATTCGAGTTGCACTTGCATCGGTAAGTTGCTCTAGTGTTGGTTGTTGTAACTGTTCTTCCAACTAGTTTAGTGTTTGCTTGATTTATCTCTTAGGGGATTATTTTTAGTGCGTGTTACTGTTTGCACATGTAGAATGCCTTAGCATGTCTTGGATATTCTCACACAGTGGAGGATCCCGAGCTTCGCCGGTCACGAAGGCTTTAGGGCCTGCCACCGGTTATACTGGAGCCACCCCCGCCACCATTGAGGTGGAAGCTAGACCAACGAGGGTCTTTCGAAGCAACCGGGTTACAAACCATTGAGCCCGAACAACTCCTGGAGGAATCAACCGCCAATATTGGCTCAGTTGAAACCCCAACCAATGATACTTGGCCATCGGTCAGTGTACAAATCCTGTTTTACGAACGCTTGTCAGTGCCTCACATAGCTATGGCAACAAACGCTATTACTTCCTCTGGAAATTCTTCTATTCCCACCACCATTGCTACCATAGGAAAAGCATCTCCTAACTTGTCGTCATTGGTCCGGGCCACCATGGTCTCGACTGAAACTACATCGCATAGTGGACTGACCCCATCTATCACGGTGGCCACACCTCCCTTCACACCTAGTGCGATAGGCCCTCCGTTTTCATATGGTATGCCTAGTTCGGGTACAAGTCCTACACTCACTTACTCCACTTTACAGACTTTGGGTCTAGGGAAAGGGAGCTCTAATGCTCCTCTGCAAAGTCAACTTGGGGGAATTCCTGTCCCTTTTAATGCTTTTCCTTACGATGGAGGTCATATCTCTCCTTCTTCCCCTTCGCTTGGTGGTCTGCATCAGGAGTCCGTCGGGAAGCCTGCACACACGAGTTCATTTGGATCTAGGAGTCAAGGAACACCTGCGCAAAATCTGCTGGTAGGTTCTTCACTGTTTGTTTGGAACGAGACGTTTGGTAACAACACTTTCGCATCCACTGCTTTCCCATCTCGGGACACTCCCATTTTTGGACAGTCTACTCTGGCGCAGGGTACTATTCCTGCACCAGGGGCACATATACCAGGACCTTGGAAATCAAGACAAGGATCCGTTCCTTCCTTTGGAATGCCGTTCTGGGGTAATTCTTTCCACAGTCAATGGAACCTCGGACATAATTCTATGCCTCTCCCAGTGGGATCGGCATGGGGTAATCCTTCCCAAAGTCCGTCAAACATGATGAATACCCAACATCCTATGTCCTTCATGGGGAATCAGCCAATGATGTCTCCACAGATGCAAAATCCTTACCAGAATCCGAGCCAACATCCAAAATTTTCCTGGCAACCTGGTGCTAGTCAAACTCCAGGACCCTTTTTCCCAGGATATCAGCAGCAACCCAAAATACCATTCCTGGCAATGTTACACTTGCCATGTTTGACAAGGTTGTTAAATGATCCTATCTTTCACGATCTGTGTTGGCCTCCTATCCCAACAAAGTTTCCTTCGGACATTCCAAAGTTCAAGGCCAAGCCTAACGAAGATCCAAGTGATCACGTGACTACTTTCCATCTGTGGTGTTCATCTAACTCATTGAAAGATGACTCCGTCCAGTTGCGATTGTTTCAACTCACTCTTATCAGGAGTGTCACGAAATGGTACATAGAGCTTGATCGCTCACGATACTCTTCTTTTGGCAAACTGGCGATGGCATTCCTTAACCATTTCTAGTTACCTGTGAGATACGACACCGTCACCGAGTTGCTAACCAATTTCGAACAGACGACAGCAGACCATATCTCTGATCATATCCGAGAGTGGAGACGCTGAAAGAGTCTAATCAAAGTACTAGTCCCACCAACATTCCTTCTTGAGAGGTTCCTTAAGTCTTTAGTCCCACAATTATCCAAGGACGTCGCAACTTCGGGAGTTTTCTCTGAAGAAGATGCCATCATGAGGGATCAACAGTTTGAGCTTATCTATTCTCAGTATGGTTTATTATACAACATCCTGCCGGATGCTCCACAATCAATACTAGATAAAACTAGACAGAGAGCTGGGCCACATGCCGATGGTATTGTTGGTTTAGCACAAACTAAGCCTGCCGAGCAATTGACAAAGCAATTGCAACAATTATCTATACAACACTTAGCGGCCAGACAGACTACTGCTTTGGCTGCTCCTCCTACCCAAATGTCGGAAGTACACTCCGTGCAGACGACTAACCCAAAGGCCAACCAGCAGCCTGAAGGGAAGAAAAAAAAATGAAAGAAGGGTAAAGGGGAGAAAAAACCCACTGATAATGCTGGCAAGGGAACCACGGAAAAGAATAAGGCAAGGTATCCATGCAACTTGTGTGCGGAAGACCACCCAACCCATCTATGTCCTCGACTTGCGAAGGCCCAGAAGTTTGTCACACAACAAGAACAAGCCGTGTTGACTAATCCCTTTCAGCATGGGAAAAATTTAACTCAAGCCTCTACAAGTGCCGAAGGGGGCAGCCAGGAAACCTGCCCTCCTCCAAACAACTCCTCATCCATGAACATATATATGGTTAGGGGTGATGATTTAATAATGACTAGAGTGCACGACTATAGTAAACCAAGCGCCTCTGAGAAGGGTAAAGAAGCCGAACTCCCATCTCTTCCTCTACATATTGAGAAGACGTTGGGAGAAACGATGAAACGCATTCCAAAAGGTGCATTTAAGAAAGATTCTCACAATCCAAATGCAAGGGCCACCCAGGATTACTCTGTGGTGGAAGATTTATTCCAAACCCCTTGTGCTATGTCCGCTTTGGAGGTCCTTCAAATTTGCCCTGCTCAGAGGAAATCCTTGTTGACTGCTTTAGGCTCTACTGAGACTTGTAACCCGGGTACCATCATGCTATATACGACCGACTTAAAACCTCGTCTGCCTTACCACGTCGCGTTTCAGATAGTAGTGGCTCATCCCACGAAAACTTTTACACAGAATATCTTCTGCATGATGGTCGATGAGGGCGCTTTGACTTGCGTTATGTCATTAGCATGTTGGAAGGCCATTGGCCAGCCCACTTTGTCTTCATCACGTACTCTCCTCACTGCGTTCGACGGTCGTTCTTTCCGACCACATGGCATCGTTCCTTCTTTCCCTGTGCAATTAGGAGGGAAGACCGTGTGCGTTGAAGTAGAAGTATTTGATGCTCCCCTCGAATATAATATCTTGTTAGATCAGAGCTAGACTTATGCTATGCAAGCAGTGGTTGCTACAGTTTTCTGAATCTTGTTGTTTCCACACGAAGGTCGGATAATGACCATCGATCAATTATCCTTCTCTAGGCCCGACCCAGCTTTGGGGGGATCCACGGTTCCCATGATTGATAATCCTCAATCCGATGTCGTTAACGTAGGAGTTGGTTTGTGCCCATCTTTGATGGGCACCTTCGATTACCCACCTCCTCATGACGATGTCAAGTTTATATCGAGTCACCACAAGGCTGAGATTTTTCATGTCTCATCATTCCGCACGACTTACTTTTAGGATCCATGGATTCTTCCTCCCCCATCAACCTCGATGGATGAGACGAGGCACTCCAGCATGTCCATGCCCTTGTCGACCACTGAAGTAGCGTACTCTTTAGTCCAGCAAGCTTCAGCCACCCCTGATCCGACTCCAGCACAAGATTTGGATCCACCTCTAAAGCCTATTTGGGCTCAGGGTTCTCTCGCCAACACCGATTCGTTAGACTTAGTCTTGCCTTTTGATGAAGCTGTAATCGAAGCAATGACTAGTCAGGACAAGCATTGGGAAGATATTCATCACAGATCATATTTCCTCCCAGAGTTACACCGCATCGAGGCAGGAGAATTCACTATCACCATGACGGGATATTAGCCGTGTCCTATTAACCTCTTAGCTACACAGGAAATTTATGCTGAGGGAAATATGGCGACTATCGCTTAATTTATGCTTAATTTATAACCCTCAAGTAGAAAAATAGCATGCATGCGTAGTGTTTTTTCTTGATCATAGGTTAACTTTGGAAGGAGAAGCGCAAGTAAGAAGGCAAAGCACAACAGAGGATCTACACCAAACATCAGTAAAAAGGTTAGTAGTTCCTTTCCATGCATGTGTCTTGAAAGAGGGGTTTAAGTTTTGGGGTGGTAGGTTAAAAGGTCATTTCTTTAAGGTCAAAATCTGCATGCAAATCTGACCCTAGTTTGCTAGTCCGTAGGGTATTATTTCCCAACAACAGAATTGGCGACTCCACTGGGGATCTACTCTTTAGGGTTTTCGAATTTAGTAGAGGTTTTTGGGTAGTTTAAAGGATTAGATTTTCTGTTTCTTCATTTTTTTGTTTCTTCATTTTTTTGTTTTCTATTAGGTCAGAGCTAGCAGAGAACCTAGTTCTTTATACCAGTTTTTTCTTGACTATTGCTTGACGATAATTATCGAGACACACAGAGGTACACGCGGCCTGCAGAAGGCCTGCACACGTGTAACCCACGCCCTAACCTTCTACAACACGCGTGTGAACGCTTTCTGTACAGGTTTCAGTAGAGTGTAGGAGTCAGAGAGCTTAAGAGGTAGTCCCCTCTTCCCTGTCAGAATTATACATTCTCATGGGGATTTCTGGATCCTGTCTGAGTCTTGATGGTTCACAATATTGTCTCAGTCTGCTTTATCACGTTTGTTTTTCTTTGCAATTATTTTTCTTTTCTGTTAAAGAAGAAGCATCCAAGCCTTCAAGGGACCCTGGTTGTTAGTACCAGAGGCCTCTTCCAGGTCTGGGCTGCCTGTGTTTAGTTTTGTCTTAGAATTCATACATACATGTGGCCTGTGCAAGTGCAACCCGCAGGTACCCACGCTCTATTATAGCTCAGCACGCGTGTTGTTTCAGTGACAGTAGCAGGCTTGACTGATTGCTTTTCAATCAGGGTGGGGCAGTCATCCCCTCTTGTGGTGAGAAGTTTTCCTCTCAGGGGTTTGAGTCTAGGGTGGCACAGTCAGTAGGTTAGGGCCTTTTACCCTTAGCCTGTATTTAGTTAGTTGGTGTTGATAGAAAAGATAAAAAAGAAAAATTTTGTTTTATGGTTTTTAGACAAGCGTAAGAATCATTGTTTTCCTGATTGCCATTGAGTGTCTTTTACTTCGATTCTTTGCGATCTGCGCTTTAAGCTAGAATTTTGTCTTGTTTTCTTGGTTTTGTGCTTGTCGACATTTTTCCTTTGTTGTTTCATTTAGCACTTAAATAAAATAAAAATTCTTTTCATTTTCCTCTTTGCTTGAAAATTGTGTTTCTGCATCAATAGCTAGGAAGAAGTTCTTTTGTTCAGAAGTTTTGGCAGTGCGTTTAGAGCATAAGTAGCTTGCAGATTGAGCAAAATACTTTTATGGTTGCTGCATGAAATTTTAGAAAAATTGAGAAGAAAAAGAAGTCTTTCTTTGTGAAAAGTTGTTGATTGTTGCATTTTTGTAAAAGTTTTTGTTTCCAGCATTTCTCATTCGTTTTTTCTTTGAGTCTTTACACATCATCAGTTTCACCTTCATATCCTGTGATGTAAAAAATCCCATAAAAGAAATGCTAATTTAAAATCTATTAGACTTTTTTGTTTGTAGGGTTCATACACTAGTTCATGACTAGGGCCTTGGATTAGGTTGGAGAGGAAACTCTCCAAGGCCACTCAAACTCAAACATTGGAGTCTGTGATAGGGAGTGTAGAAGTCTAGTTACGTGGAAGTTATCCAGGACCCCCCTCTAACACAGGGGCTAAACACGAGGTTGCGTAAGGAAAGGTAGTGGAGATAACCCCTCCAAAGATGGACCAAACGTAGTGGAGAACACATATTGAGGATTTGTTGAGGGATTCCGTCCTTTGCATTTGCCACGGGGATTTGTGGGTCTCGAATCCATTCAAGGTCCTCAGTTTTATTCCGAACCATTTTCTCTCGATACCCTTGAAAGGTTTCGTTCTTGATACCCTACTCATTGTGGTATACCCGACTATCGACTGTACCTGCCTGGTGACTGTTCGCATGCTGGCAAACTAGTTGCCAATTTTTTTAGGGACATACACAGGTAACTGCGGGGGTATACCGTGGTACCTAGGGTAGACATCAGGCCATTCTTTGTAGAGTATAACCGAAGGGTTCTTCCGTATTCAAGTTGCACTTGCATCGGTAAGTTGCTCTAGTGTTGGCTGTTGTAACTGTTCTTCCAACTAGTTTAGTGTTTGCTTGATTTATCTCTTAGGGGCTTATTTTTAGTGTGTGTTACTATTTGCACATGTAGAATACCTTAGCATGTCTTGGATCTCATCACACAGTGGAGGATCCTGAGATTCTCTGGTCACGAAGGCTTTAGGGCCTACCGCCGGTTATACTTAAGCCACCCCCGCCACCATTGAGGTGGAAGCTAGACCAATGAGGGTCTTTCGAAGCAACCGGGTTACAAACCATTGAGCCCGAACAACTCCTGGAGGAATCAACCGCCAATCTTGGCTCGGTTGAAACCCCAACCAATGATACTTGGCCATCGGTCAGTGTACCAATCCTATTTTACGAATGCTTGTCAGTGGCTCACATAGCTATGGCAACAAACACTATTACTTCCTCTGGGAATTCTTTTGTTCCCACCATCGTTGCTACCATAGGAGAAGCATCTCCTAACTTGTCATTGTCGGTCCAGGCCACCATGGTCTCGAATGTAACTACATCGCACATTGGATCGACCCCATCTGTCGCGGTGGCCACACCTCCCTTCACACCTAGTGCGATAGGCCCTCCGTTTCCATACGGTATGCCTAGTTCGGGTACAAGTCCTACACTCACTTACTCCACTTTACAGACTTTGGGTCTGGGGGAAGGGAGATCTAATGCTCCTTTTCAAAGTCAACTTGGGGGCATTCCTGGAACTTAGGACAAGGATCCGTTCCTTCCTCTGGAATGTCGTTCTGGGGTAATTCTTTCCACAGTCAATGGAAACCCAGACAGACTTCTATGCCTCTCCCAGTAGGAACGGCATGAGGTAATCCTTCGCAAAGTCCGTCAAACACGATGAATACCCAACATCCTATGTTCTTCATGGGGAATCAGCTAATGATGTCTCCAAAGATGCAAAATCCTTACGCTGGTCAGGGCCATGGTTTCTACCAGAATCCAGGCCAGCAGCCAAACTTTTCTTGGCAACCTGGTGCCGGTCAAACTCCAGGACCCTTTTTCCCAGGCTATCAGCAGCAACCCAAACTACCATTCCTGGCAATGTTACACTTGCCAGATTTGACAAGGTTGTTAAATGATCCTATCTGTCATGATCCGTGTTGGCCTCCTATCCCAACGAAGTTGCCTTCGGACATTCCAAAGTTCGAGGCCAAGTCTAACGAAGATCCAAGTGATCACGTGACTAATTTCCATCTGTGGTGTTCATCTAACTCATTGAAAGATGACTCCGTCCAGTTGCGATTGTTTCAACGCACTCTTATCGAGAGTGTTCCGAAATGGTACATAGAGCTTGATCGCTCACGATACTCTTCTTTTGGAAAATTGGCGATGGCCTTCCTTAACCATTTCTAGTTACCTGTGAGATACGACGCCGGCATCGAGTTGCTAGCCAATTTTGAACAGATGACAACAGACCATATCTCTGATCATATCCGAGAGTGGAGACGTTGAAAGAGTCTAATCAAAGTACCATTCCCACCAGCATTCCTACTTGAGTGGTTCCTTAAGTCTTTAGTCCCACAATTATCCAAGGACGTCGCAACTTCAGGAGTTTTCTCTGAAGAAGATGCCATCATGACGGCTCAACAGTTTGAGCTTATCTATTCTCAATCTGGTTTATTATACAACATCTTGCCAGATGCTCCACGATCAATACTAGATAAAACTAGACAGAGAGCTAGGCCACATGCCAATGGTATTGTTGGTTCAGCACAAACTAAGCCTGCTGAGCAATTGACAAAGTAATTGCAACAATTATCTATACAACACTCAGAGGCCTGCCAGACTACTTCTTTGGCTGCTCCTCCTACCCAAACGTCGAAAGTACACTCCGTGCAGATGACTAACCCAAAGGCCAACCAACAGCCTGAAGGGAAGAAAAAACAACAAAAGAAGGGTAAAGGGGAGAAAAAACCCATTGATAATGCTGGCAAGGGCACCACAGAAAAGTGGAAGGCGAGGTATCCATGCAACTTGTGTGTGGAAGACCACCCAACCCATCTATGTCCTCGACTTGCAAAGGCCTAGAAGTTTGTCACATAGCAACAACAAGCCGTGTTGACTAATCCCTTTCAGCATGGGAAAAATTTAACTCAAGCCTCTACAAGTGCCGAAGGGGGCATCCAAGAAACCTTCCCTCCTCCAAACAACTCCTCATCCATGAATGTATATATGGTTAGGGGTGATGCTTTAATAATGACTAGAGCGCATGACTATAGTAAACCAAGCACCTCTGAGAAGGGTAAAGAAGTCGAACTCCCATCTCTTCCTCTACAGATTGAGAAGACGTTGGGAGAAACAATGACACGCATTCCAAAAGGTGCATTTAAGAAATCTTCTCACAATCCAAATGCAAGGGCCACCCAGAATTACTCTGTGGTGGAAGATTTATCCCAAACCCCTTGTGCTATGTCCGCTTTGGAGGTCCTCCAAAGTTGCCCTGCTCAGAGGAAAGCCTTGTTGACTGCTTTAGGCTCTACTGAGACTTGTAACCCGGGTACCATCATGCTAGATACGACCGACTTAAAACCTCTTCTGCCTTACCACGTCGCATTTCAGATAGTAGTTTCTCATCCCACGAAAACTTTTACATGGAATATCTTCCGCACGATGGTCGACGAGGGCGCTTCGACTTGCATTATGTCATTAGGATGTTGGAAGGCCATTGGCCAGCCCACTTTGTCTCCATCACCTACTCTCCTCACTGCGTTCGACGATCGTTCTTTTCGACCACATGGCATCGTTCCTTCTTTCCCTGTGCAATTAGGAGGGAAGACCATGTGTGTTGAAGTAGAAGTATTCGATGCTCCCCTCGACTATAATATCTTGTTAGATCGGAGCTAGACTTATGCTATGCAAGCAGTGGTTGCTACAGTTTTATGAGTCTTGTTGTTTCCACATGAAGTTCGGATAGTGACCATCGATCAATTGTCCTTCTCTAGGCCCGACCCAGCTTTGGGGGCATCCACGGTTCCCATGATTGATAATCCTCAAGCCGACATCGTTAACGTAGGAGTTGGTTTGTGCCCATCTTTGATGGGCACCTTCGATTACCCACCTCCTCATGACGATGTCAAGTTTATATCGAGTCACCACAAGGCTGAGATTTTTCATGTCTCATCGTTCCACACGACTTACTTTTAGGATCCATGGATTCTTCCTTCTCCATCAGCCTCGATGGATGAGACGGGGCACTCTGGCATGTCCATGCCCTTGTTGGCCACTGAAGTAGTGTACTCTTTAGTCCAGCAAGCTTCAGCCACCCTTGATCCGACTCCAGCACAAGAGTTGGATCCACCTCTAAAGCCTATTTGGGCTCAGGGTTCTCTCGCCAACACCGATTCGTTAGAATTAGTCTTGCCTTCTGACAAAGCTGTAATCGAAGAAATGACTAGTCCAAACAAGCCTAGGGAAGATCTTCATCACAGATCATATTTCCTCCCAGATTTACACCGCATCGAGGCAAGAGAATTCACTATCACCATGACGGGAGATCACTCGTGTCCTATTAACCTCTTAGCTACACAGGAAATTTATGCTGAGGGAAATATGGTGACTATCGCTGCAACCATACCTATCAACATCTCTCGAAACCCTGGCATCATGGAGAATGTCTTTGTCAGAGCGGATTTCTCCCCCGCAGAGATTCAGATTTACATGGATCTTTTCAAAGAATTCCACGACGTTTTTGCCTGGTCTTATGAGGAAATGCCAGGCATTGATCCGAAAATAGTTGAACATGAAATCACAACATATCCTGATGCTAAGACTGTTCGACAAAAACTTCATCCATTTAATCCTAGGAAAGTAGTAGCCATCAAGAGTGAGGTTGAGAAATTTCTCAAGGCAGGGTTCATTTACCCTATTCATTTGACTCAATGGGTGTCAAACCCCATGCCGGTCGATAAAAAACAAGGCACGATTCGGGTATGTACTGATTTCCGTGATTTGAACAAGGCATGTCCAAAAGATAATTATCCAACCCCATTCATCGACCAGATCATTGATGAACATGCCGGTTGTGAAGCCTTTTCGTTCATGGATGGTTTTTCGAGCTATAATCAAATCCAAATCAAACCTGAGGACCAACACAAAACGACATTCATTTTTCTGTGGGGTACATTCGCCTATCGTAAGATGCCTTTTGGCCTCAAGAATGTTGGAGCCACTTTCCAGAGGGCCATGTCTTTTTCATTTCACGACCTCAAACATATAGTCGAGGCCTATCTAGATGATTTAGCATCATGTCTCGCAAGCGAGCGGATCATTCGATGCACCTCCGACTAATCTTCGAACGTTGTCGCTATTTCAGGATTCGCTTGAATTCCAACAAGTGCAGCTTTTGCGTCACGTCAGGACGTTTGTTAGGTTTCATCGTATCAACAACAGGGATCATGGTCGATCCTCTTAAGGTGGAGTCAATAATCCAGTTGCCCCCCCCACGCACAATCTTACAAATTCAAAGTCTTCAAGGCAAGGTGAACTTCTTATGACACTTCATCGCCAACTATGCCAAAATCACCAAGGGCTTTATGCGTTTAATGAAGAAATATGTTCCCTTTTTCTGGGACAAAGCCACTCAATGCTCTTTCAACGCATTAAAACACACCCTCACTACCGCACCTCTACTACGGCCACCTAATTACAAAAAAGACTTCTTATTATATCTGGCTACTGCAGAGTCAACCATAGGCATGGTTTTAGTTCAGGAGGATGATTCGTTTTCTGAATACGTGATCTATTACCTGAGACGAGGCCTCGTAGGATCGGAACTTAATTATTCCCATCTCGAAAAACTTGCATTGGCAGTAGTTCATGCTGTTCAATGGTTCCGCCACTATGTTCTGTTTCGCAAGACCACCGTCATTGCCGTCGTGAATCCATTCTAGTACATGCTGACACGATGAGTTATCGGCGGAAAAATCAGTAGATGGATGGAAATCCTCCAAGAATTTGACTTAGAATTCGTTTCATCCAAGTCCAAAAAGTCATTGGTCTTCACAGAACTTATCTCGGAGCTTCCGGTTGAGTAAGGTGACGTTGTGCCTGAGGAATCGCCTATTCGAGGGGGATATGTTTTTGATTGAATCTTCAGACCCCTGGTATGGAGATATACTGATCTATCTCTAGACTTTGAAGTGCCCCACCTCTGCTTCTCATGACAAGCGTCGGCGGATACGCCATCAGGCTAAGAACTATCTCATACTCAATGATACATTGTATCGGAGAGGTGTAGACTGCGTCCTGCATCGATGTCTCACTCATGAGGAGGTCGTCATAGTGCTCAACGATTGTCATACAGGAGCCTGTGGCGGTCACTTATCTGGGTTGGCGACAGCCCAAAATATTTTACGAGCAGGCTACTTCTGGCCCACACTTATCAAAGATTGTATCAAGTCAGTCAAGAAGTGTCATCCATGCCAAATCTTCTCTCGAATGATGAGGGCACATCTAGCTCCTATGTTTCCTGTCATCACAGTTGGTCCCTCCACTAAGTGGGGGATTGATTACACTACGTGCAACCCCCCGTCAGCCAGGGGGCACCGCTATATCATCGTAGTTGTCGACTACTTCACTAAGTGGGTCGAAGCTATGCCAATGTTTAAGGATGATGGGGAGACTGCAGCTCTCTTCTTATTTAACCAGATTATAGCACGGTTTGGCATCCCGAGAGAGATTGTCACTAATCATGGCAGTCACTTTTAGAACCAAATGATGTATGAATTAACATCAAAGCTTGGGTTATGGTAGGAACACTCATCACCTTACTATCCCCAAGCCAATGGGTAGGTGGAAGCTGTAAACAAAACTCTTAAGATGATTCTACAGTGAACTATCAACTCAGCTAAGTCAAATTGGCATTTGATGTTATACTCGGCATTATGGGCTTATCGAACCTCAGTTAAGACTGCAACCAGTTTCTCACGTTTCCAACTCGTTTACGGGCTGGAGGCAGTCTTGCCCATCGAATGTCAAATTCCATCTCTGAAATTAGCAGTACAGTTATTGCCAAACACTTCTCCTCTTGAAGAATGGTTAGTACACCTTGAGCAGCTTGATGAATAGTGTCGCGATGCGGCCCTAGCCAATGAGGCTCATAAAAATAAGGTCAAGTGTCAATATGATAGGTCCATTCGTCCTCGAGTTTTCTCAGAGGGCGACCTTGTCTTGGTCTATGACCAAGATAAGGACCCCTTGGGGGTAGGAAAGTTTAAACCCATGTGGTTTGGACCCTTCATTATTAAGGAGGTTTTAAAAAAGGGCGCTTATTGTTTGGTCGATTTTGAAGGGAATGCTTTGGCGGAGCCTAGAAATGGGCTCTACCGCAAGAAGTATTACTCATAGAACGGTCACTGTGGGTAACTTTTTTGTAACATATGTATAGTCTTTGTACTATTACCCTTTTACATTTCTTTTAAAAAAAAACGTGTTATGGACATGTCATTGATGTTATGTTTCGTCAATATGACAGATGTCAAGTGAGTCCGAGGTGTTCGTTGGGTATGCGGACGGTGCTAGTCGACACACGCGGAGGCTTGCCTCTGCAGCTTGGGTAATCTTTACACCACAGGGTCAGTTGTTATCTTCCAGAGGTATATGCTTAGGTGACACCATGAATAATGTTGCTAAGTATAGTGCAGTTATTGAGTTTCTTCGTGACGCTTTGACATTTGGTATCTCTCATCTCCGGGTCTATCTAGACACTCAACTGGTTGTGTCGCAGCTAAACAGAATATACCAGGTTCATGACCCGACTTTACACCGATGATTCCTTAGGGTACATCTCTTGGAATGAAACTTTGATTATATCACATATTTTCATGTTCCTAGGAGTTTAAATCAAATCACAGATACTCTAGCTAATCACATTTTAGATTGGCATCTTGCTCACATATAAAAAGGTCATGAACATAAACATGTAAATACATTTTTCTACACATAATCCATAAGACACAAAAAAGAGATAAAAACCATATATAAACATCATAAAATCCTCAGAGTACATAGATGGGCGCAAGCGCCTCAAAAGTGGGAACAATAACGAGTCACCGGGCTTATGCCCTCAAAAAATATATACAATAAGGTGCTCGTGGCACATAAAAAGTCTCAAAGTCTGCTCAGGGCCTATGGGCCCTGTTATAATCATGTACAGCCTAGGCTAAGCGCCTAAACAATTGGACCCATTTCCGAGGTGCCCCCACAATATGAGTTTGCATGGAAGGAGGCAGGTTCTCTATCTCTGCCATGGGAACTGTGCGAGTGAGCACAGTAAAGTTCTGCTCAATTTGCCTCAGGACCCTCTCAGCCTCTCCTGCTGGGAGGTTCCCTGCTACTACTGCTCCTCCAGCGGCGGCAGCTGCGGCTTCTGGTCGTGGGCAACGCCTATTCCGTGCATAGTCGGCAGGCCGCACGGGTCCCACATCTGCATGCAATAAATGTTCACCCATCAAAAACTATGGTATACAAAAACATGATATATATATCAAAAAAGACATAAAAATTACATATGCAAACAAATAAACTATATAGGTGGAGACTTACCCATCTCCCCTCGCTCCTCACTAGGAGGCACTGGTATCGTTGGATCTTTGGAGAAGTCAATCCCCGCATATGGGTAGTCCTCAATAGTTGGGATCTACCGTGACAGCCAAGAAAAAAATTCGTCGTTGAAGGCCTCTATGGTCCTTCCACCACCCTGTCGCAGCAGTAACACTGTCCATCTGCATATTGCGGGGAAAGTAGCCAGATGTACTTGTACTGTCAGTCGAGGACTAAAACATGGAACTCTCTCGAAGAAAAATGAACACAGGATGGTCCCGAACCCGAATTTCCTGTGTGTCCACTGTCTGCAAGCTGTCAACCGACTCTTCATACACTCTAACAGCATGGTACTCCAATCAAAAATTTGTGCATTCATGCACTGGATCGCACAGTTCATCTGTGAGCGCAAAGCCTGATGCACGGCTATTGAGCCAGTAATCCGCCCAATGAGCGATAAAATAGTTTGAAGGGTGAGGCTGGTAATCCTACTAACGGGTACCGAGGAAGTTCTCTGATCGGTCCCAACCTCACAATACTCCTCCATCAATTTCGAGACTTTGCTCGGCCCCGCAGGAAAAGTCTGAAAGTTGACTGGTTCCCCTCTCCTCGAGAGGCCAGTCAAAAAGTAAATATCCTCGGTGGTGGGCACCAAGGATTTCCCCTCTAGCATGAGTTCCTCTGCATCAGGGTGCCAATAATCAACCAAGGCGTTCAGTAGCCTTGGTTGCGCGCACATAAACGGACATAGAAATAATTTCACCAACCCACACTGCGTCAGCGCGACCACAACATTCGAATCTGCAGCCACTAACTCATTGGCGGCCTCGTGCTTCCTCTCCCTCCACTGAACATATATCCTGCCAACACAACAAAGAAAAAAAAAGGGGGGTCAATACTTATTTAAATGGGTTTTTTCACCACGCGGGGGGTACCCGCGGCCTGTAGAGGCGACAATCGCGGGTACTCGCGGGTACCCGCGGGCTGTCCCTGGACAAACCGTGTTTGCCTAGGGCTGACCTTTTTGAGGTCGACGCCCACCCCCAAAATCAACTAAATGCAATAAAAGAAGCATTGAATAACTAGACAAGGGAGTTTGTACTTACTTAGTCCAAGCAGAAGTCTGTTTCATCCACTGTAGCTCCAGGAATCACGATCTTTGGCAAAGGGGGTCTTTTGGCTCCAGAGTCAATTTTCAAATCAACAATGGTGATAATGAGCTGCCAACTTCTATTTATAGAATTTTTGGCCTCTTTTTGTCACTTTTTTGGTCCCCTTAATCAATTTCTTTATACCAAAAACCATTTAGAGTGATCTAGGAGTTATATGGGAGGGATTTGATCAGGTATTGGGACAATTTTTATTGAGTTTCGAAAAATAAAAAAAATATATTGACGGTCCATAATTTTTTTTTTTAAAGAAATCAACTTGAGCATATAGGTTAGGATATTACCCCAACTTTTGCATCTCGTTTCCTTTTTTATGCTATAGGATCGATCCCATCCGGTTGTGACACAGAACCATCATATCTTCTCTAGCAATGTCGCAACTTGATGGTAGAACTTACCAAAACATGGATGCCCTAGGTAGGTCCTGGTTGCATTATGGTGTCCATGCCATTTCTAACAACATTGTAGGCTCGGGAGTCCATATAGTCTTTCCTGAATACGAGTTTGAGCCTCATTCACATGGGTCTTTTTCACTCTTTGTCTTACCCTCTGGACTCCCACAACATAACGGGTCTCCTTTTAAGCCCTTTTCAGACCCTCTAAACATGAAAAGATTGCTGAGCGACCTTGTGACCTTTCACGCTCGTTAAAATGAAATTTGAAGTCACGTCTGTCTGGTGGTAGTTTACCCCTTTTTCAGTCTGGATGTTCAACTGTACAAACAAAGAAATACTCTATTGAATTTCCATTCTTTAGAAGAGTATCCTCAGGTAAGATTTTATTCCTTTTTCGGGCCTGAGGGACTAAATTCACGAAAAAGAAACCCCCCCGGAGTCCATAGTTAAGCTCTTTTCAGACTCCCTACAATTGAAAAGATCGTCGAGTGACCTTATTCTTTCACACTCGTTAAAATGGTCCAGAATAACATTCCTGACGGAGTCCATAGTTAAGTTTTTTTCAGATTCCTTAAAAGTGAAAAAATAGCTGAGTGATCTTGTCCTTTTCACACTCGTTAAAATGCTTTTGAATTGACGTCTAGTCGGTGCTAGTTTATCCCTTTTTTGAACTGACTAGACTATTGACGAAAAAGGTACCCCAATGGAGTTTCCTTTTATGCTTTTTCAGACTCTCTAAATATGAAAAATCACAAAGCTTCCCTTCTTTGGGCTCGTTAAACTTACATCGAAGGACGTTACCATTGTGTGTTTTATCAACCGCATTTTCATACCTTACCCATCAGCGTTGTAACAGTTTGCTTCTACATCTTAACACCTTTGGCCACTGGAGGATTTTTCCTGAGTATCATTTTACCAGAAAATACTTGTATGTTTTCAATACTCGTTCCTCCATTGTAACGTACTATTCCTTTATTCTTTTTCAAAATCATCAAAAAGAACAAAAAAATCAAATATACCCCAAAAAGAGGATGGGAAAAGTATTTTCTTTATTGGCAGCACAATGAGTCGCCCTTGGATGAAGCACATCTATTCATTTGATCATCAGACTATGGGATGTAGTACGACCTTAGGAAGCTTTGCTCGCTATATAGCATTGTATCCTCCACCGTTTGGTTACTCTTCCAAACATATGGAGATTTTGCGTTGCCTCCTGCTTCATAGACTTATGATTAACATATATGCTGCCTGAGTCTTATCACTTGTCGTTCTATTTTCCAAGGGAAGTTTATCACTAAGTCGGAGTTGGCCCCTCTGCAATATATCTCTTGTCCGCATTCCTGGCCATCCTGAACGTCCAATCAAGTCTTTTTTCGAAATCACTGAAGCCTTCAGTCTGATCATCAAGATTGTCAAGTCCATAACCGACGAGCTGTCGAAGACCTCTAGGTAGTGAAATTGTACACTCATATTACACTCCTACCCGAGTTTAGAAGATTTTGAAGTTGTTGCTCGAACTCTGAAGTACAATCATCAGGCTGAATCAGCTTCTGAGAGATGGATACTTTACATGTATATCTTTCTGGTTTCGAGATGTAGCTCCGCTGTGTATTATTCGCGGCTACTCTTTGTAGTTATTTGACATGGATCTACAGTGTATTTGATTGGTAGCCATGGTTCTATTTTTATCCTAAGCATGGGTATGCCCACCTCGGTGAGACTTTTGTTATTTTGTAGACGAAACCTCCTGATTCCTGATCCTTGGGCTCACTCATTCAGCATATCAGTACAGATTGGTAAGAGATTGGTAATGTATTTCGGCCATCAAATGCTCTTCTAACCTCACACATTAGGGGGAATCTGTTATAACCCTAAATTGCACCACACATGCTTACCTGGCATCAGGCCAACTCATATCCCTTCATTGCCAAAACATTTGCTGAGAAACCCCTTTGAAAATCCTTGTGAATTAAGTCACACGCACCCTAACCCGCTACTGCACACGTTGGAACGCTGGCAGGCCTACTACTGCACGCGTTGGAACGCTGGAAGGCCTTCTACAGCCCGTGTTTACCTAACAAAGCACAAAAACAAGAAAGTTGCCAACGAGACAAAAATCTATGGGTCAGTTAACTGAAAATCTTGGCCATGCATGGTCGAGAGTTCGTCCAAAACCCTAGCTCCTTCTAGCCTATAAAAGAAGGGGTAGGGGTACTATTTGGAGGAGGAAAAAGTATAGCAAAGAAACTTTGCCCATTTTCCGAATCCATTTGTCCCAACCCTTTATCCTTTCCTCAAGTCTAAGGAGAATTAACGCAAAGCAGTTGGAGGACAAAGAAGAGGAGGAGCCCAGGATCAGGATCAACGAGCGGTGGCTGGTCTCGACTTTGATTGTAAGTTGATTCATTTTGAAAATAATAAAAAAATACTTTTCCCGTCCCAATGCATGGGTTATCTATGATTTGTGTAATTTATACTTAATTTCTAACCCTCAAGTAGAAAAATAGCATGCATGCGTAGTGTTTTGTCTTGATCGCAGGTTAACTTTGGAAGGAGCAGCGCAAGTAAGCGGGCAAAGTGCAACGGAGGATCTACACCAAACATCAGTAAAAAGGTCAGTAGTTCCTTTCCATGAATGTGTCTTGAAAGAGGGGTTTAAGTTTTGGGGTGGTAGGTTAAAAGGTCATTTCTTTAAGGTGAAAATCTGCATGCAAATCTGACCTTAGTTTGCTAGTCCGTAGGGTATTATTTCCCAACAACAGGGTTGATTACAT
>ML823307.1:62685-79955 GCA_009831015.1 Picea engelmannii | reverse complement strand
TATTTAATATATTTAATATATTAATGTATTAATACATTAATGTATTAATAATGTTTTACTAATGTATTAATTAGTAATAATGGTTTAATATATTAATGTATTTAATCTATTTAATGTATTAATGTATTTAATACATTTAATTCATTAATGTATTTAATGTATTTAATACATTAATGTATTAATGTTATTTTAGGTATGCGGGTTGTCAACTAGCAACAATCACTTTCATGTAAAAAGTGGTTGATATACGTTGATCAACGTTATTAATTGAAAAAGGTGGAAAATAACTCTGATCAACTTATATCAAACACTTTTTACATAAAAGTGGTTGTTGCTAGTATATATTTTTATGTAAATGTTCATCATGTATGTTTGATTATTTAATTTGAAATTTTAATAAAAAAATAAACAATATACATAATAACTATAAAAGAACAAATATATTTTAAAGATTTCAAAATTTAAAAAAATTTAAAGTCTACTCAATTAAAAAGAGCTCATTAAATAATTAATAAAAACAAAAACTATTAAATAATTAATAAAAACAAAAACTATAGAGACTATTATTTATATGTTATTTATATTACTTTAATACATTATTATTATTTTATTAAATTTATTATTACTTTTTTATTTATATTTACTATTAGTATTACTTCTATTAGTTTAATATTTCATATTTAGTATTACTATACACTTTAGTATATTTACTATCACCATAGATTCATTTTAACTTGGAATTTATTAAGCACCAAGAGAAATCAAATATATAGAGGTGCAAACCTTTTTTAACATAAAAAAATTGAAAAAAGATTCAAGGTTTACACCTTTAGAGATTCTAAGATTAAAATAAATCTATATTAATTAGTAAATGTTCTATGTATATATGATTATTTATGTATGTATAATTGTTCTTTTTTAAATCACTTTAACAAAACAAACAATTTCCCTTAGTATTATTATCTCACCAATCTATAAAGGTTGACATCTACTCTAAAGATCTAAACCTTATCATAAGACCCTTATCAGTTTCCAAAGGATAGCTAACCCTATGAATAATTTGTTAGGTTGTTCATTTGAGATGTTCTTATGATTATTTTGTGATAAGATTTTTACGTTCTATCCTATGAATAATTTGTTAGTTTGTTCAATTGAGATGTTCTTATGATTATTTGTGATAAGATTTTTACATTCTATAATATATATGTGTGTGAAAGTGAAATTCTTTTGATGAGATTTCCAATATAGGTGTTTAATTTGAGGTCATTAAAGAGATCAATATAGATGAATTAATTGTAGAGGGGGTGTAGGTTTTTATTCAACATATCTAGATATCTATGAAACAAAGTTTTCTTAGAATCATTAGGGTAGGGAATGAATCTTTAGTGGATCCATAGATTAATGGTAAGGGAGGAGCTCAGGGATGTGAAGCAAAGGTGATATAGATGATGTTAATAATGGAGATTGAGACTAAATGACATAGCGTTATTACAAATAGCACAATAATGTAGTGAAACCCTCATAATGAAATAGAAAAATACCACAATATGAAAATAAATAGAAATTGGCTAAAATAGTGGTAGCTTGTGGTTGAAGAGAGATGTGTCAAACTATGCTCATTCACAATAAACCCCTTACAAGATGTGAAAAATTATTATTTTTTTTTACATAAATTATAAAAAACAACTTAGAGGAAAAATTCCTAAATATCCAAAACCTTAATCCTAGGAGATGAGGTGGTAGAAGAAATGTGGACCACAAGACACCTAATTCATACCTCAACTTCTCATGGCCATAGATTTTGTATACAAACATTGTTTGGGGTGTTTATTTGACCATTATAAAGATTATTCCATGCTCTATTTGTTTGGAAATCTCAGTAATCAAAGATTCTAATTACAAAAAATGGATGGGAATGCCTATTTTTTTTTTAGAATTTAAGGACATACAAAACTATAGTAGAAATACCAAGATATAGAACCATTTTGAGTATTTTTAGGAGGTGGGTGACCACTAGTATTCTACTAAATATGAGATTTAAAGAAATAAATTGCATAAATCTAGTATTTCATAATATTATAAGATCTGTTGTGACGAACTATTCTGGTGGAATATCCACAACACTTTACAGATCATCAATAATCATTACAAATATTTGGGTTTTGTATTCAAGTGAATAACACTATGCCTATTATTCAACTAATGCTATGATTTCTAGCAATACCATTTTACATTGTTTTGAATGGTTCACATAAAAAAAAGATCCAATGAGGACTTTGTCTCCTTACCATAGTTCCACAACTTTAACGAGACGATGGAAAATGTAGCAAGATAATTGAATCATAAATAATAATAATATTGAGGAACCTTTCACCGTATTTTTTTCTACTTTATTGAACTTGTGGAAAATGAAATATCCATGGTTTTGATTTACTACCTATGGACCTCTAAAGAGTTTTTCCAATATCGAACTAGGCTTGAGGATCAACTTAGGTCTACCAAAATTTTAAACTAAACTTAAAATCTTGTTTTTCAATGTCACCAGGGTCCAAAACCTCTCAAAAAATTGTAACATGATTAAACTATTTCAAATAATATGTACATATTCATAAATGGATATTGAAATCCTACACAATGAAACATGTATGAATTCTCAAATAAATTGTGAAACATAACAAAACATAGGATGTACACAATATGCACCACATAGTAAAATAAATCAATCCATAGTGTTAAATATGGGACTCCTATGGAAAAGTAAATGATGATGATGATTGTTACTGTCTACAAAGACCAAGGTTTGAACCTTAATAAAGTCGTTACAAGTAATTAATTGGATTACTTTAGAATTTTACTTCTATGTTTAAAAAGATTGATTTTTTCCCCTTAAATCTCCATAATTTTGATTTATGTAATTAACATGCCTTGTATTTTAATATAATTATCTTTTTTTTTTTCAATGAAAAAAATGATTAACTCCACCTAACTAGAAAATACAATCTTAACCAATCTCTAAAAACTAATGGCACTTCTTAACTTTAAATTAGAATATAAGCACTTAATTTGTACATTAGATTCTTACTATATAAAAATAATTAACATGAAAAACTAGAAAACTATGGGTTTCCCTTAGCTTTATTTTTCATCAAGGAAAGGTAATTGCATTTATTATATATTTGATGTGTATAATTTTTAATAATAGGGTGTTAACTTAAAATGTATACCATCCCGTAAGAATAATTACATCAAAAGATTATAGGAAGAATATTTTTTTTTTGAAGAACAGAAATGATTAACATAGAATTGAAAAAGGGCATGTTTATAATTAATAGTAAAAGAAGTAGTTAACTTATAATGTTATAGTGGTTAACCTATGGCCTTTTCCCTATAGAGGATGTGTAAGATAAAATGTTATTGTAATACTTATGGTTTTAAATGTTTTACTTTTCAAATTTTACAAAATTTGAACCTTTTCAAAATCCCCCATAGACACTGTAAATTTGAACCTTTTCAAAATCTTCAGATACACTATAAAAATGCAATGCTTAAAATGACTTTGATATGGAAAAATTATTCTAGATTTATTAGTCTCTGTCGAAGGTGCAAAGGGACTATAATGATCGAAAATTCGTTGACTTCATATTAGTTTGTCCTTTGACTAAATATATTTGCATAATATCTATTGTTGGAACTAGGGAACTAAAAACATTGACTTTTTATATAATAAAAAATACCATACATGTCATTATCTGATTAGATAACAGATTGGAGGTATTATTGCAAGCTTTTCTATTCCCAATGTTTTATATCTTAGCATATCCAAAGTTTTTGATCATATATAGTCTTTCTGATTTTTTACTTTTTTCTTGAAATGTTTGGATATCCAAAGTTTTGAAGACAGAGAGTCAGTTTTTTATTAGTTGAATTCATATTAGTTTGTCCATTGAATAATTTTTTTTACATAGCGTCTATTGTTCGAACTATTGTTACTAGTTTTTTTTTATTGTTATAAAATAATATAATAAGTGTTTTTTGTACATAACAGACTTCCACACTGCATTCTTTCTTAAATGTTTACACAGAAGTCCTGACAGACTTGAATGTTTACCTAACAGGACTCACATCCTTAAATGTTTAATTAACAGTCTTGTTACAATACATTTCCCTCCCTTATTTTTTAATGCAATGTTCTCTGCAGTGAATATGTGCAATATTGTTCTTCAATGACATTACTGGTTCACTAGTTCATGCTTGGTCCTTTCTTGTTCACTGATTTCTTGTTTTCCTGTTGGTTTTGTTCTTGTTTGCCTGTTGGTCTTGTTGTAGTTTGCATGCTTGGGATTCTGCAACCGCGATTGGAACTGGCCTTCTGTCATTCCCCATTGACAGGTGGGTTTCGATGTTGTGTTTATCTTCCTTTGCTATTTGCAGTTTGCAGGTGAGAAATTTTAATACTAGGGATGCCTAAGACAAAATCCTCTTGCAGAACATCTTTGTATGTTAGGAAAAAATACAATTTCCTTTTCCTATATGTCACTGTGTCGGCGATGGAGGTAGGTTATGTGTCGAACATTAGCGATCAGGAACAAGAAGAAGACAACATTACAGTGATGATTCTCAAGTCATAGTAATCACATACAAAGATGGACTATAAGAGGATTTTGATCACTCCCAGTATTGAAAAATACCAACTGTGAAAACTGCACCTTTCTTAATTTATTTCACAGTGGAAGGCCTTTGGATGATCCTCACARCCTTAAATGTTTACTTGAC
The DNA here is from genome assembly GCA_009831015.1 of Picea engelmannii. Taxonomy (NCBI): domain Eukaryota; kingdom Viridiplantae; phylum Streptophyta; class Pinopsida; order Pinales; family Pinaceae; genus Picea; species Picea engelmannii. The sequence goes on along the minus strand of ML823307.1, from coordinate 75,182 downwards.
ATGCCTCACAGCCTGAAATGTTTTCTTAACAWATGTGTTCCAATACATTTTCCTCCGAATTTTTTGATACAATTTTGTGTGCAGTGAATTTGGCCAATATTGTTCTTCACGAGCATTCCKGATCAGTTGGTTGGTGCTTTCTCMTTGGTTCGCTGAATGATGCTTATTGTTGTTTAATTCAACTTTGCAGGGTTGAGGTCCTATAGCTATAGTTGGGCCTTTTGATKCTTCTTCACTGGGTTGTTATTTKCTTCTTGCTCTTGTTTTCTTCAACTTTGCAAAGTTCGGTTCCTACATCTGCAGTTGGACCTATTGTTACAATTTGCGGGGGTTGTGCCTCTTTCCTTCTCCATTCATCATGGGTCTTGGTTTTATGGTTGCATTCTTGAATTTCTTGACAAGCCTATTGCAATACATTTTCATCCTTTCTTTTTTCTTCTGCAATGTTGTCTGTAGTGAATATGGGTGATATTGTTCTTTGGCGACGTTACTGGTTCAATGGTTGCTTCTTGCTCATTGCTTGTTAACTGGTTTCTTGTTTGCCTATTTTTGTTGTTGTTGTTGTCATTCCCCATTGACAGGTGAGTTTGGTTGCTATATTTACATTTGTGTTCATTCCTTGTTGTTTGTTATTTCCAGTTTGCAAGTGAAAAATTGAAATGATGGAGATGCCTAAGTCAAAATCCTCTTCCAAAACATGTTTGTATGCAAAGAGAAAATTCGATTTCCTTTTTTATATGTTAGTGGGTGTTATGGAGGTGTTCTAATTGCGGATGAAAAATTCCAACCGTGCAAAACTCCAGCTTCCTTAAATGTTTTCATAGTGGGAGGCCTTTGCATGGTCCTTACAGTCTTATATGTTTCCCTGCCAGACCTCACAACATTAAATGTTTTCTTAAAAAGCGTGTTACAATATATTCCTCTGACTTTTTTATAAAATCTTATCTGTAGTAAATTTGGACAATATTTTTCTTCACCGACATTCCTGGTTGACTAATTGATGCTTTCTCATTGGTTCGCTCGATGTTGCTTATTGTTGTTTGATTCAACTTTGTATAATTGAGGTCCTGCAACTGCAATTAAGCCTCTTCGTACTTGTTTCTTCACAAACACATATCCACTTGGAAAACACAAATTGGAACATGGTTTTACAGTTGGGCCACCAAAAAATACTATTAAAATAAAATAATATGCAAAATTTTGCAGTAGATATAAACAACATCTCTTTTGACTTGAACCAGAGTTTTTCGAGCTACAACTATATTTCATAGCTGAGAATTTTTTTCCCATAGTTAATTTGTTTCTATGGCTTCATAGTTATGAGGCTAAGTGTTGCTGTGCGAGGGATACATTTCTTGTCTCCCTTTCTTTTTCCTCTTCTAAACTTGACCTTTTTTCCCTTTTGTTCTTCCCCTCTATTATGTGTTTCTAGTTCTATGCTTGGTCACATTTATGTGCTCGCAGGTTCCCGGGGTGTCGAACTCACAAATCGTCATCTCCATCTATATCTTCACATCATGATTTCGACCGACCATCATTCGTTTTCATACTTAGACATTTTTATCAACGTGGGTTCATGGATAGGTGTTATCAAACTCTCGTTCCCCATGTTTGGGGTATACATCTTGCACCCAAAACTTTGGTGCTCTACAATTCAACCCTAGTCTTCTCGAACTCGCAATCCTGACTCTAGTTACGATGACTATGTATGTCCAACCCGCCTTACCATAATTAGTCAAGTCATCAAAGTTTCGCGGGTTCACGCACACCCGGGTTCAGAAAATTTTAAAAGCATTTTTCGCTCCCCTCCATCCCCGCCACCTTCCACCCTTCCCAATGAACATTAATTATGATTTTAATAGTGAAAAACCACCAGACATGTTTGAAAATATTGGTTATAATAAGTGGAAATCTCAAGGACATCTCCCATTAAAACGCATTAACAAGCGAATATTATGGGATCTGATTTTTTTTTTTGCGTCCATCTTGAATTGGCAAAAAGTGTTGGTTATTTTAGTTTTTTGAAGGCATCATCATAGTAACAATGAAATATTGTACTACCACACTTCCATCCACAAACGTCTCATCCACAGAGGTCTTGATGTCATGTCCCTCTTTAGTATTGTGCATATATTATAGGTTGTCATATTTGAGAATCTACTTGCATATGGGAATGTTAAATAGTGTTATTAGTGAATATTCAACACACATATTCGAAAAGATTGGCATTGATAAGAGAAAATATAAAGGGCATTAATTAAACCAAGATTTATGGAAGATTTACAGAATATTATACTATCATCCTCCAACATTCATTTTAAATACTTATTCCCATTTATCTCTATCATTGAAGACTTGGGCTTTAAGGTTCCTTCGTTGTAATGTTCCTGTTCATGGACATATGAGACCACTTAGAGATGCCATCCAGGCCCAATTGAAAGACGAGGGAATGGTTTTATGTGATGTCAACTTTGAACAAAAAAAAAAACTCTGTTAGCCAACAAAAACTTAGACACAAAAAAATCAAGTATCTTGTGATTGGTGTTCTCCCTGTATTCAATGCTTTGGTTGGTTGAAAGGCCTGCCTAAAGATTTGTGTATTGAAATTATTTATTTTATTGTTGGGAATTGGAAGGGACTTTTAGGTCACCTGCAAAATGATCCTTCGTTGAAGTATATAGATTCTTCCAACAACACAAATTTGGCAAGTGTATCAAATTTTGTAGACCACACAAGAATTTATCTTTCGTCATAGGATTTGCACATATCATGGTTTGAAAAATGGTCTGGAGTATTAAACAATGACGCCAAATATTACTCCATTTGCGAATATACTCAGATGGAAATTATAAAATTGGATCAGGTAAATGTGAGAAACTATATGGGTGGTTGAATCAACATCCTTGTAAATGTGTTGAACCTACACATAATAGATATATATAAACATTAATACACACATTTGCAGAGAGAATTGGAGAAGGAAGAAGAAGGAGAGAAAGAATGGAAGAATTATCATTAACCGTTGTGAATAATGAATAATTTACACATGATATACTCTGTATATCTCAATGAGTTTGACTTGAGGTGAACCAATTTTCCATAGTGGTGGTCTAGAGTGATCTAGACACACACCAACATTTACAAGAGTGAGCTTCCACCTACTCTAGTCTCTCAGGAAGTTACGCAAGTGAACTGTCACCTAGTTGAGTTAACTAGTCAACTAGTCTTCAGTTAGTTGACTGAAAAGAGAGTAGTGAGGAGTTAACTCAGGGAATCAAGGCTAATGTGACACTCTAGTGATGATACCAAGGCAAGGTCTAATTATCATGGTGGTGATCCCAATGTTTCATGGTGATGATCCCAATGCAACATCTAAACTCAACTCAACTAGTCAAACTGAAGTGTCAATTGAAAGAGAATATTGTCTAGGTGGAATATTCTCCCCTAAAATATAGGAGACTAGATAATGACTAATTATGAATAATAAACAAGGAATAAACTTAGGAAAAATAAATCCTTGGTGTGTGTGAAGTAACTCCAACACCCCCCTGAACATCACTATGGTGAAAATAAATATTGGGTCCCGACAACGAGGCCATGTTAGGTACCCAAGTACAAAAGATACACTGAAAATGAAGCGAGGAAAGAGGGACAACCTCATGGGAAAGCCCCCCCCTCAAGGTACAATGTATGTAAAAAGAAGAACTACAGTTTCTAGGCAACTGTGTCCTTCACTCCAAGATGAACTCATAGAGAATGAAATTTTTTCTCAGTGTAGGTGTTGGTGAAAATGTCTGTCATCTTTTCTGTTGAAGGACATAACAGTAAGTCGATGATCCCCTTGTGTAATAATTCATATGTAGTGCATGTGTATCTCTATGTGATTCATCCGCTATCTCTGAAATGGATCTCTGCATAACTTCAGAGTGCTCTTGTTGTCACACCAGATGACGATCGATTGATGAAACTGAATGACCAACTCAGTGAGAAAATGTTGTAGCCACATAGCCTGAATAGTTATGTTAACTACCCCTCTGTACTCTGCCTTGGCTAAAGATAGAGCAATGGTAGCTTGCTTCTTTCTCGACCAACCGATAGGCCCAAAACCAAGACTAAGTGAGTAACTAGATGTGGACTTGCGATCAATGCTATCGCTAGCTCAGTCGGAATCAGTAAACTCAATGATATCTAATGTAGAGTCTGCTACATAATGAATCTTAAAGGTGATGGTGCCCTGTACGTATCGAAGGATACACTTTGCAGCTTTCGAATGTAACTCATGTGGATCCTTCATGAACCTGGAAACTACGCCAACTGCATATGAGAGGTCTAGTCTGGAGTGTGTGAAATACAACAAGCTCCCCACTAGATGTCTGTACAGTGTGCTATAAACCAGTGGAGTCTCCCCGCCATCCTCAAGTTTGACTCTTGATAGGAAAGGAGTTGGAGCAGACTTGCAGTCTGTCATGTGAAATATCTCAAGGAGATATCGTGAATACTTAGCTTGAGATAGTTTAATGCTTGATGCATCCTGACTGATCTCAAGTCCAAAGAAGAAGTGTAGCAGACCCATGTTCGTTATCAAAAACCTGTCATGAAGAATCCTCTTGACTGCAACAATCGTTGAATTCAAGCAACGGGTCATCAACAAATCATCTACATACATAACTAAAAGTAGAAGTGAATCAAATGTCCTAAGCATGTATACATTCAGGTATGATTTACAATGTACAAAGTTTTTTGACAACAGGATTCCATATTGGCATATCATGCCCTCAGCCTGTTTGAGGCCATAAAGTGACTTCTTCAGTTGACAGACCAAAGATGAGTCTTGCATAAATCCCTAGGGCTGCTCCATGTAGATCTCCTTAGAGAGATCATCGTGAAGAAATGCATTCTTCACGTCCATATGATGCAATTCCCATCCCTTGGCTGATGTAATGGAAAGGTACAATCGAATGGAATCCATCTTCACTACTGGAGCAAAGGTCTCATCATAGTCAATACCATGAACCTGCTGAAATCCTGGCTTTGTATCTGTTGATCTATATATTCGTTTCACTCTTGGTCCTGTAGACCCATCTACATCTGACAAGTTTCCTCCCAGAAGGAAGGGGAACTAGATCCCAAGTCTAGTTCTCGAGGAGGGAGTTGTACTCCTCCTGCATGGCGGATTCCCAAAAGGGATTTCCAATAGCCTCGCCATAAGATTGTGGATATGAAGACTAAACCAAGAAAAGATGCCTGGAAGGAAATGGTTCAGTGGCAGTGAGTGCAACAAGAGGCTCCTCAAAATTAGATCGAGTCCTCCTTGTATCGGTTGGATCACCTACAAGATCCCCTGCATCCTGAAGAGTAGTATGTGCCCACTTAGGCCTCTTCTTTGGCTCTGCAACTACATCTGGATGCTCTGACTCTGCATCTGAATATACTCACTTTGAATATAAATCTAAATCCCCTGAGTCCTTTGAATCATAAATCTCACCTAAAGAAGAGTCGACATGTGCATGCTCATCATCTTGGATAGGTGGAAGAGTAAAGGTGTATGTATGCGGCTACTGAGGTACATGCGAGACTCTTTCATCGAATTTGACACTACACTCAATGATGAGCCAGTTCGAGGAAAGATCAATAAGTCGATATCCCTTCACACTGTTAGGGTATCTAACAAAAATTCACTCAGTGCTATGTGGATCAAGTGCCTTCTTCTTTTCAGAAGGAATCTGGGCCCATGCACGAGAACCAAAAATGCGAAAGTGGGTCACTCTCGGTTTGAGGCCACTCCAAGCCTCCTATGGGCTCTTATCCTTGACATATCTATGGGGAAATCTGTTTTGGATGCATGTTGCATAGTTAAGTGCTTCAGCCCATAATCTCCATGGTAGTGACTTTGCATGCAACATGCAACATGCCATCTCCTTTAGAGATCTGTTTTTCCGCTCAGCAACTATGTTTTACTGCAAAATGTAGGGAACTGTATGTTGCAACTGAATCCTTTCCTCATGGAAAATATTATGGATCTCATGATTTACATACTCTCCCCTGTTATCAGTTCGGAGGAATTTGATCTTCTTTCCGGAATGTGTCTCAACCAAAGCTTTGAAATCTTTGAGGTGTTGAAATACCTCGGATTTTTTTCCTGAGAAAGTAGATCCATGTAAAACATGAGAAATCGTCAACAAAAATGAGAACAAACCTCACTTTGTTGATTGATGGATGCAAAAAAGGACCCATGAGGTCACTGTGGATCAGATCTAAAGGTGTGGAAGCTCGCTGAGACTTTCCCTTGTCGAATTTCTCTTGAGGGTGTTTTCCAAGAACACATCCCTCACATACTCACTTGGAGAAATGGATGTATGGTAGACCATAAACTAATATATTCTTGCTAAGATGTTGCATGTATATGAAATTCAAATGTCCAAACCTTTCATGCCTTATCCTACTACTTTCAACAACATGAGTAAGCAGTAAAGCAGAATCAGGTTCAATGAATTCATAAAATGTATACAATCTAGACTGATAATTTACCTCACCAGTTGCAACCCTAGAGTTGGGTTGCATGTCATAGATTTCCATGAAATTTGGTGTGAAGATGAATTCGTCATCTGATACACAGAGAGAAGGTTGACATAAAGCTTGGGAATATGCAACATATTCTCAAAGCTTCCGTTGGTGAGTTCAATCCTTCCTTTGCCGGTGATTTCGATAAAAGAGTTGTTACCCATCATAATAGGAGGAACTTTGCATGCATATAAAGAAGCATATACTTCTTTTGATTCAACCATGTGATGTGATTCTCCTGAATCAATGATCCAAGCATCAGGAGAGGAGTTGATGGCAATAAAGGCATGGCTAGAATTGTCTTTCTTGGAATTCAGATCTTATGGCTTATTCTTCTTTGCACCCTCGGGGATGCGATCTCCAAGGTTGTTTTTTTGAAGTATCTGAGACATCAGATCTATTTGTTTTTGCATGCATGCAGATTCTGAATGGAATCCTTTGTGACAGTATGCACATTTATCTCCTTTTATTCCCTTTTCTCCTTTGTATCTAGAGGCATCGCTGAAGGGTTTTGTGTACCCTTCCTTCTTAGTAGGTGCATGATATTTCCATTTATATTTATCTTTAGATTTATGATATTTTTGGCTACCATCATGCACAATGGGTACATGCACCCTTGGGCCTTTGATTGTGCTCATGTTGATGAGCTTGGTTTGCTCTTGTGTCAGGGATTAGATAAAGTCCTCAAGAGAAGGCATCTTCCAAGTGGCTCCAGAAGAGAATCTGACAGTATGGAATGTGGATATGAATACAGAGAATTCAGGACCAATATTGGAGAGAATGGTGAGAACCATTTGTTTCTCCTTCTTCGATTTATCAACCCCGCAAGCTTTGAGTTGCGACAGTAAATCCTTGAATTTTGTAAAGAAATATTGGATATTGTTGAAGATTTTTGGATCCAATGTGAGCAGCTCCACCTCCATCATGTATCTCCTCATCTCATCCTTTTTTCCAAATATCCCTTCCAAGGTTTTCTAGACTTTGTTGGGAGTCTTACAGGAAGATATGTGAAAAAGGAGATCGGGAGAAATAAGACTGCAAATTGTTTCGAGTGCCTCATCCATGTGATTTAAGTACTTGGATTTTTCTATGGCTGATGTCGACTCTGTATTTGTATTCATAGTTAAACTGTACAACCCTCTAGATCGGATATGTATGGATATTTTATCCTTCCATGAAAAATAGTTGTAAGGTGTAAGAATGAATTCTTTTTGGAATTCCATATTTCCATTGTCTTCAATCTTTTGTACCTGCAATTTTTTTTATGTAAATGTATTGAAACTGCACATAATAGATCTAGATTTTTCTTAGCATTCCGTCGGCTCTGATACCATGTAAATGTGTTGAACCTACACATAATAGATCTAGATAAACAATAATACACACATTTGAAAAGAGAATTGGATAAGGAATGTAAGGTCTCTTCCAACAGAGCCTTATAAAACATAAATTTAGATAAAGAAATGCAAATTAATCATTTTAAATAGTAATTTCTAAAATTTTACAGTCCATAATAGTCATAAATAATCATAAACAAACTACACAACATATTACACATTTTCATACATAAATTCATATCATAACTTTCATCCTTAACAAAATTAATACTGGAAAAATACCTCTTGAAGGAGGAGTATGTCCTTTTCTTTCCTGTTGTTGCAGATTGCTTAGAATTGTCCAAAACTGAACCTTTTCCTCCCAACCAGCTAGGAACAAAGCCTCTCTGGCTCCCTAGCTCCAGGATTCCTGGCCCACGAGCCCAAAACTCCCAACAACAGGTGCCCCCAAGTAACAGTCCTTCCACAAGCTTCTCCAGTCAAAACCCGTAATACAGTCTTCCAATCTCCAAACAAAAATCCCTTCCAAATGCCCCAATACAATCTCCTAATTTGAAAATAATGCTCTTCCCAAAAGTCCCCCTCTCTTGAGTGTTTTCCCCCCTCATAACATCCTTCCCCATTCACCGCCTCTTCCTTTCATTAAGACTCACCCACCTTATCTCTCCATTCAATGCCAACCATCTTATCCCTCCATTCAATGGTTCCATCCTTCGATATGTTAAGTTTTCTTTTAATAAATTAAAATTTATTAAACTTAAATTAATTACCCAAATATTTAATGAGTTAATTAATTAATATACATTAAACAATTAATAATTCGAGACAATTAATTAATTAATTAAACTTAATATACTTTAAACAATTATTTAACTATGACAATTAATTATTTAACTAGGGTTGTTACATACACCCACCCTTTAAGAAACTTCGTCATGAAGTTAAAGTATTTTAAGATACAAGGGAAAGACACAGGGTTCAGACATTCATATCCAATAACCAACATTATCAGTAGGTAAGCCAAGAAAACTCATACATACTAGTGTACATGTGCAAGAAATGCATGTGTAGCTAGTATATACAAGTCTCGTGCATGTATTAATAACAATAACTATCATCTCTATAGTAATTTCTATATGCATCCAATCCATTCAACAAGACTATTCATTTTATAAAAGACAATAACCCAAACAAATGTTTGCGAAATCCTTTAGTTACAATTATCTAGCTCAACGAAGTTATTCAGACAATTGTAGTTTAGTTAAGTAATTATGAATATACATATATACACTTTTTCTTTTCAAAAGGAAAAACAATAAATTTCGCCATAAGACAAATATACATACACTCTCAACTATTTCTACTCATCCTTCCTCCCTAACTTACTTCCATCTTCCATTTCTATCCTTCTTCTGCTGGACTATCTTGGAGCGTCAACTATATTGACCTAACTCCAAATAGAACTCGTAAGTGGAAGTGTCACTATCTTGACCAATCTTCCCTAGCAGGCAAATGACAATCATCATCACACATCTAGGGGAGCGTGAGCTAACACCGTCCTCCCATGACTCCAGGTTTTAGAGGATACATAGTGAAAAATGCCTCCACCCCTCCTAACAAGAATAGGGTCCACACCCTACAATGGAATATACAGTGGCACCGTGTTGCTGGGAGTTTTGTCATCGTTTATTTATTTTTGGGCAGTTCACCTCCTAAAATCCTGCACTGGTCCACATATCATAGCAATATATCCAAACCAATATAATTTCACATACAAGATTCATACCATATTGTTTCTCGGCCAGTGGTCATGACATCCACCTTCATCATTTTTTTAATTTTTTTTTTAAATTAAACTCTAAAATTTAAAACTAATTTAAAAATTTAAATTTTACTCTTAACAAATTTAAATTCAAAACTAATTAAAAATTTTCAATTTAAAAATGAATAATAATAATAAAAATAAATAAAATAAAACAAAGCAACACAAATTTTTTTTAAATAAATTGATATTTTTATTTTTTATTTTTTATTTTTAGAGGGCATTGTGGGTCCTCGCATGAGGCCCACGTGCCCTATTTCCCTCTCAACTCCTAAAACCCTACATGCACCACCCCCAAACCCTAATCACGCACTCTTTCTCTACGCACTCTATGAAGGGTCTCTTTCATTCTCGCTCTCTCTCTCTCTCTCTCTCTCTCTCTCTCTCTCTCTCTTTTTCTGCACAAGCTATGTGGGTTTGGCTGCGCACTGTCACAGGCTCCTTCCTATGGGAAATGTGTTGTGTACAAGCCCCCATGAGCTCCTCCTTCGTGGCTTGGTGTGTGGTCTTGGTTGCTAGGCTTTGACATGTTCTGCACCAGGTTCCATAACGGGCTATTGTTTTTTCCCTGTATTAGTCTGCGAGTTCCCTTTTTTTTTGTTGTTTGCTTGCTCCTTGGTCTCAGTGCTTGTTGTCTGGCTGATTGGTTAAGGTGTGTGCCTTTTTTGGGATGTCTCGTGACTTGGTATGCATTTTCAGTTGGTTTGTTGGGTTTTTATTTTTTTCAGGCGCAATAATGTGTGAACACTGTTATGACGCATTGTGCGGGGTCACTGGTGTTGGTGGGAGGTCAGGGGGTCGGTTTCCCTTGCCTCCACTATATATATATATATATATATATATATATATTTTTATTTTTTTTCTTTCTTTTTATCAGACACAATAATGTATGGCACAGTTGTGCCCTTGTGGGCTCTACTTGGTGGTTGTGTGCGCTTGGTGGGTTTGGATATGGATGTGTTGTGCACAATACTCTTTCCTCATGGGCTTATCTTCCTCATGATTTGTTGCTTGGTTTCTTAATGCTCAAGCGTTGGTTTGTATGTCGTTTCTTGACTTGTGTTTGTATAATGTTCCATGTTGAACAGGCTCAGAGCTAGGCCCGCAGACTTTATACGTATGTTTTAATGATTTTTTTTTTGTTATGGTTGTTGCGCAATGCGACAGTTATAGCGGGTAGACAACGATTTGGGTTCTGTGTGTCACATTGTGCATATATTATTCTTTGGAATGGGCCCTTTGTGGCTTCTACTTGGTTTGACTCTTAGTGCTTTGGCTTGGTTTGTATTTGGTGCTATGCTCATGGACTTTGGAACTTGTAATGAAACCTATAGATCGAGCCTTGGACCCTCTATTCTTTGTATTTTTTTTTTTTTTTAACACGTTGAGCACTTGGAATTTTCCTTTATGGGCTCTTCCATTCAACTTGGCGCTTGGTCTCTTGGTTACTAACTTGTGATATGTTATGATTTGGCTTGGCTTGCAGAGTGCATGGTTGATGGTTGGAGAATGAGCCTCGGACCCAACAATATTTTCTTGTATTATTTTTTATTATTACACGCAGTGCACCCTTATGGTGCTTCGTGGGCTCCTAATTAGCATTCCAAGTTATCTCTGCCCTATGGCATTGATAACTTGATACCACAAAAATTTATAAGTGGTTGGTCCTCTGACTTAAGGAGTAGCATTCTAGAAATGTTGCGAAATATGTCACAGGTTCGGCTCACTGCAGGCTCATTCAAAAGGGGAGAATCAAAGTTTGTTGCTCTACATCACTCTAGACATGTTGAGAAAATAATGCACATTGTGGACTCCTCCCTTGTGACTTGTGCTTGACTTGAGCATTGGAAATAGTCTCCTCCCTCCAGACGTGTTGAGCACACTATACTTCCTTGCGACCTGGAACTTGGTCTTGAATGTTGGGATTTTCTTGTGTTGTGTGTTGTGTTAGGTGACTGGATTAATATTTGGATTGAATTCTTGACTTGGAGATTGAATGCAAGTTGGGTTATGTGGTTGTAGCTGGTAGCACATCAAATGTGACAAAGAGTAGCTACAAGGAGATGAATGGTAGTATTATTTAGGGCTAGAAAATAAAAAAAAAATGAGCTCGGTGTTCCATTCTAAAAGCTCTTTTCTTCTACTGACAAAAAAGACTATTTGCTCATGACCGTGGGAATGGTAGGTGTAGTCATTCATGGTTCAACCATGTATGTCTTCTTGGTGTTTTTCAGAGATTTGATCTGATATATATATATATATATATATATATATATATATATATATATATATTGCTTTATTATTTGTTTGTTTAATTTGAAACAAATGTTAAAATTCATTTAACACTTGTTTCAATATGCATAATATTATACTATTTTCATTTCCCAAGGGTATATTGTTTATATATATATATATATATATATATATATATATATATAATTGTGTGCTTGGCTTGCAGGTTAGGTGGAGCTAGAGCTGGAGATTTAAGTCTAAGCTTGGTCCTCGGGCCCAGATTTATATCTGATTAAAGGGTTTCAGGGCCCCTCTCTCAAGGTTTCCAGGTTGTAGGTTTTCAGAGCTGATTTCTATATATATCTACCCTGAACAATTTATTTAGGGTTTCAATATAACTAAATAAAAGTTGTTTAAATTTTTGGGTGGGGTTTGTTTAAATTTTTGGGTGGGTAGGTAGGCCCTTAGCTCCAGATTTTAAACCAGGGATCTGATACCATGTGTAAGGTCTCTTCCAACAGAGCCTTATAAAACATAAATTTAGA
>ML823307.1:44003-60033 GCA_009831015.1 Picea engelmannii | reverse complement strand
AAATGCATACAAAGAAAACAAACATTCATGAGCACGTAAACAACATACACAGAGAAACAACATCGGTTATGAAATTGAATCAAAGACTCTCTTCTATTAATTCAATTATGTACATGGGTGTTCTCCACAAGTTCTCTGCTTGCCCTTCTCTTCTTCTGAATGATTTTCCTATGTTGGATTATGTTACAATGATACAAAGGAGGGTGTCTATATCCGTTTTCCCTCTCGAAAACTGAAACTATCAAATCTACAATTAAATCCCTATCTAACAGCATTAAATCCATTAAATGCCTTCCTATCTACTAAGGACATGAGCTTAAAGGCTCAAGGTCCCCTTTACAATACAAGTGCACTTATTTATGAATGAATTAAATAAAGAGCGGTGCAACAACTCCCAAGTATTTCAAAATATGTGCTAGCACTGTCCAGTTGTTTCCTCTCAATGTGCTAGCTCGCTTGATGTGTTGTGGATGCTCCTGCATCATACTCCTCGGCTTGGAAAATTTCATGGGCTCCTGTCCATGAGCTCTTGCATGGTTTTTCCATGCTTTTGGATAACTGCTTCTATCTCCCAGCTGGCATCTTCCACTGGGTGATTCTTCCATTTTACCAGGTACTCAAAGTACTGCTTCCGTCTAGTCTTCTTTCCCACTCGCTTGTCCAGTATGCACTCCATCTGCGGTTTCTCTGCAATTGGTAATTGCTTCTGCCACTAGATCACTGGTTCCCCAGTTCTAGTCTCTTCTTCTCCAATCTTGTATGGGTATAAATCCGAAATATTAAAAATTGGAGATATCCTGATGCCATTCGACAACTCAATTTCATATGCATTCTCTCCAAATTTCTTCAGGACTCTACATGGCCCAATATTTTTCATCTTCAGTTTGTTGTATGTTCCCCTTGGGAACCTTTCCTTCCTCAAATGTGCTAGAACCAAATCACCAACTTCGAACTGAAGTTGTCTCTTCCGCTGATCGGCTCTGTGCTTGTACTCCTGATTTGATTTTATCATTCGCTGCTTCACCCTACTGTGAAGTTCTTTCATCGCTTCAGCGAGTTATTCTGCACTCACACTGCTAGTCACAGCTAGTTCTGACTCCCTGAGTTCAGAAACTCCCCTTGCCTGTGTCCCATACAAAATCTGGAATGGAATATTTCCTATACTATGATTCACAGAATCGTTGTATGTGAACTCTGCCTGTGGTAATATCTGGTCCCAACTGCTGTGGTGCTCCATCACCAAGCTCCTCAGCAAGTTTCCAAGACTTCTGTTGACCACCTCAGTCTGTCCGTCTGTCTGCGGATGGTAAGCTGAACTAAACGCTAAGTTAGTACCTAGCTTCTTCCATAGCATCCTCCAAAAATGACCTATAAACTTGGTATCCCTGTCCGAGACTATGCTTCTCGGCAATCCATGAAGTCTAACAACCTCCTTGAAAAACAAGTTTGCGATGTGGGTCGCATCGCTGGTCTTCTGACACAGAATAAAACGTGTCATCTTGGAAAACCTATCTACCACCACAAAGATGGAATCAACCCCTCTCTGCGTCCTTGGCAAACCCAATACAAAATCCATGCTTATTGCCTCCCATGGCCTCTCAGGTATGGGTAATGGCTGATAAAACCCTGTGTTTTGATTCTGGCCCTTCGAATGCTAACAAATCCGACACATGTCAACAAACCTCTTGACATCTGATCGCATGCCCAACCAAAAATATGATTCGCTCATCTTGGCGAATGTTTTGTCGTGACCAAAGTGCCCTACTAAGCCACCACTGTGCTTCTCCTTTAGCAGGTTCTCCCTCATGGATCAATTTAGAATGCATAACTGATTTCCCCTAAACAGTAATCCATCCTGGATCATATAATCTATCCATGGGATCCGATCTCTGAGAACTGGGTTCTCGGCTGCTTCATGAGCTTCCCCGAAATCTGCATCTCCTGTGTGCATGTCCCAGAGATTTTCAAAACCCAATGTTTTGACTTTGAATTCCTGCAATAACAAACATTTCCTGCTCAAAGCATCAGCCACTTTGTTAGCAGTCCCTAAAATGTGTTTGATCACAAATGTGAAATTCTGCATGTACTCTACCCATTTTGCATGTTTCTGATTCAACTTCTCCTGTTGACTCGCAAATTGCAACGCATGATTATCATTGTACAAAACGAATTCCTTGGGTATCAAGTAATGCCTCCACTTCTTCAACGCCTATATAATAGCATAAAACTCTTTATCATATGTGGAGTATTTCAGCTTTGCTTCATCCAGTTTCTCGCTGAAATATGCAACTAGTATGTCATCCTGACTCAAGACCCCTCCTACGACATATCCGCTTGCATCACATTTCACCTGAAATCTCTTCTGAAAATCTGGTAACACCAACACCGGTTGCTCGATGATCTTCCGCTTCAACAGATTGAAGCTTCTTTCAGCCTCTGCTGTCCAATGAAAAGACTTGTGCCGCTTCTTCACTGTGTCCATCATCGCAGCGCTAATTCCACTAAAATTCCTAATGAATTTCCTGTAGAAACTAGCCAATCCATGGAAACTTCTCACCTCAAAAACATTCCTCGGTGATGGCCAATTCTTAATCACTTCCACCATTTCTGGATCCATTTTCAACTCATTTGCTGATATAACAAAACCTAAGTAAATGAGCTCTGTCTTCATGAAGGAACACTTCTTCATGTTGACCAACAACTTCTCCTGCTGCAGTCTTCTCATTACAATGGCCAAATGCTTCAAATGTTCAGCCTTCGTCTTACTGAAGACCAGTATGTCATCCAGATACACGACAACAAATTTCCCGATGAATTCCCTTAGGACTTCATTTATCAGTCTCATGAATGTGCTCGACGCGTTTGTCAAGCCAAATGGCATGACCAACCATTCGTACAAACCTTTGTTTGTCTTGAACGTTGTTTTCCACTCATCGCCTTCTCTCATGCGAATTTGGTGATATCCACTCTTTAGATCAATCTTTGAAAAGTAATTTTCCCCACTCAGGCAATCCATCAGATCATCCATTCTCGGCAGTGGAAATCTGTAACTGATGGTGATTTTGTTGATCACTCTGGAGTCTGTACACATCCTCCAGCCTCCATCCTTCTTCGGACTAAGCACTGTTGGAACAGCACACAGACTTAGACTTTCCCTAAGCAGTCCTTTATCCAGCAGATCCTGTACCTGCCTTTTGACTTCCTCATTCTTCTGAGGCGTCAACCTGTATGCAACCTTATTTGGCAAATTGGCTCCTAGTATGAGATCGATGTGATGACTCACACTCTGCATTGGTGGCAACAAACGAGGTAGTTCATCCATGATGATATCAGTGAACTCTCCCAGTAGTTCCTGAATCTCTTCTGGAAAGTCATCCACTCTTGTGCTAGTTAGGACAATTCTTGGTTTCCTGACCACAAAGAATTGTGGATCTTCTTTCTTCTCCATCTCTGTGAGAAGCTCCTTCCCACTCATGAGAAGTATTGTATTTCTCACTTCCGGTTTCATCTCCTTGTCCTTTATCGGAAGCAATCTATGTGTTCTCCCATCCTTCTCCAAAGTGTATGTGTTCATTCTCCCATCATGAACCACATTTCTGTCATACTGCCATGGTCTACCCAACAATACATGACAGACATCCATGGGAATGAAATCACACAGAATTTTATCATTATATCCCCCTATCTTGAATTCAACTAAACATTGTTTTGTAACACTCACCTGATGTCCCTTCTGTAGCCATGATACTTTATATGGACTCGGGTGATCTGTTGTCTCCAGCTCCAACTTTTCTACCATCTCAGTTGAAATAAGATTATATGTGCTTCCGCTATCCATGATGACCTTGCATTTCCAGCCCTTGCTCGTACATGCGGTTCTGAATAGTCGGCTTCTCTGAGCTGTGTCCTCCACCTCCTTCTCAGGTGTTAAAAGGACTTTATGCATCCCAAGCGATCTTCCACTATCTGCATCTTCGTTCTCGACATCACGCCTCTGTGCCTTAGCGATGTGAGCTTCTCCTCTGTTTGTTTTCCTATCTGGACAAGCAACGACTTTGTGTCCATCCTTCCCACATGTAAAACATGTGATGATTCCTCCTCTACCTCTTCCTCTTCCTCTAGTACGAGGAAAAGTGTTCGCGTCAGCATAACCACCACCCTGCTCTATATGCTGTCTCCTCGGCTCATCATATTGTTGTCCTTGCTGTGAGGTTCCACCTCTCTCAATCTGACCCTGAGGTTTCTTCCATTCCTCCTTGGACTTCTGAAATTTCTCTTGGGCAACTGCCTTGCCTCTGGGTTGACTTCTACCTTGCCCTCGCTGATATTTCTTACGGCTCAGCTTCTCCTCGGCTTTCAGAGACATCTGGTAAGCATCCTCAATTGTTCTGATAGTTTCCATGCTTAATTCATCCCGAATGTCATATCTTAGACCATTCAGATATCTCGCTACCTTCTCATCATCACTCTCCCGATGACCTGCTCTGATATTGAGTCTGTAAAACTCTTCGGTGTACTCCTTCATCGTCATCATCTTTTGTCTCAGGTTCTGCATTTGCCTGAACAGTGTGATCTGATAATCCCTGGGGATGAATTTCTCTTTCATCTTCGCGGTCATCCTGTCCCAGCTCTTGATCTTCTGTTTTCCTTTGGAACGTCTATCCGCCTGTAGCTCATCCCACCACAATGTTGCATGTCCCTTCAATCAGGTGACAGCATGTCTGATTTTCTTATCCTCTTCGATCTCCTCATAATGGAAGTAGGTGTCAAGAGCTCGGATCCAGTCCAATAGCTCTTCTGCATCCAGGCTTCCCTCGTAGACTGGAATGTCCATTTTGGTCTTTGAACTCATTCTAGCAATAGCTTTTATCAATCGCTTTGTTGATGCGTCCTCTGCTGTGACTTCTTCTTTGTGTCCAGCTTCTTCTTCAACTTCGGAATCATTAAGATCCCCTACACCAACTCTGCGTCTTTGCGTTGTTTCCATCTCTTCGAGTCTCGCTCTGAGATCTCGTATCTGTCACTCCATCTCTGGATTCCCTGCTGGCCTACCCCTTCTTCTCACCTCCCTGTCTTCGGGATCAAGTGAATGTCTTTCTCTTCTCGGTGGCATAATGTATTCCCTTCTCTGCTACTGAATCAAAGACTTCCCTCTCTAATACCACTTGACGCAGATGTCACCCTGTGCCCGTCTACTTCCACCATGACCTTCTCTACTTTGGCCCGAAGAGCTGTATCACTCTTCAAATCCCGTATCGGGACCTTTTGTTCCCCACAGGATTCCCTATTGATCTCTCGACAATCTTCTCGGGAAATCGGGTTTTGCGTTATCACGAAACCTGTGATCACGTTCCTCGTGCTACCCAAAACCCCGTAACCCGATGGGTCAAAGAGTGAATGCTTTCGTTCTCGTCAGGGATTTCCCTATCGGGAAATCGGCGCATGAAATGTCAAGGTTTGCTTGCACCACAAATCCTCGAACCCCAAACTCCGATATGCACGTGCGCTAATCTCCTCACCACGTCACCTCCTCTCTCCGCTCTATCAGGAATCGCGGGATCACGATTTCACCAGTTGCAATTCCTTTGCACTGCAAAACCTCGAATGCCGAATCTCGACTTCCCGAGATCTCGTGCCACCTGTCCCCCTAGCAATCAACGACTCCGATTAGATCGGGAAATCGCTAATCGCGATTTCAAAAACCATGAAAATCTTTCCTCCGAGAAACCCGATATGCCGAATCCCGATGGCTCTTGGTTCTTCCTGCACCTAAGGGTTAAATCCCTCACCACTTCTCCCCGATATGACGGTCATCGGGATTTCGCGAATCTATCCTGCGAACCCTAGCTGTTGATTCTCCTCCTTGAGGACTTCTTTCACTTCAAATATTCTTCTGGCTCGAACCTTCTCCTGGGTCCTTCTCCCAGGGATCATGAAGGAACTATCCCTCCTGAGCTTGTCAACTCTGACTCCCTCAGAGACTTGGCACACACTTCTCGTGCTCAACCTTCAACCACTCTCAAGGTGTTGAGTCCTTCAGACTCTATCCGCTCTTGCAACAACAGTCTTTGTCTTCTCCTACTGTGATTTTACTACTGAGACTTCAAGTCCAGCCTTCACTTCTCCTGCACGACTCTACCAACTTGCACCAACTTCTGGGTGAATGAGAATAAGGGTTTAACTGTCTAGCCTCATCAACGCACTCTATGCGGATGAATTCGACTGCACTCTATGCAGGAATCTCCTGGCTCAGACAGAGAAACAATTGAAACTTATTCTCTTCTCTCTCAGACCTCAAATAAACCCCTGAAATCACATGCGCATCATATTCAAAGCAAATGCATACAAAGAAAACAAACATCCATGAGCACGTAAATAGCATACACAGAGAAACAACATCGGTTATGAAATTGAATCAAAGACTCTCTTCTATTAATTCAATTCTGTACATGGGTGTTCTCCACAAGTTCTCTTCTTGCCCTTCTCTTCTTCTGAATGCTTTTCCTATGTTGGCTTATGTTACAATGATACAAAGTAGGGTGTCTATATCCGTTTTCCCTCTCGAAAACTGAAACTATCAAATCTACAATTAAATCCCTATCTAATAGCATTAAATCCATTAAATGCCTTCCTATCTACTAAGGACGTGATATTAAAGGCTCAAGGTCCCCTTTACAATACAAGTGTGCTTCTTTATGAATGACTTCAATAAAGAGCGGTGCAACAACTCCCAAGTATTTCAAAATATGTGCTGGCGCTATCCAGTTGTTTCCTCTCAATGTGCTGGCTCGCTTGATGTGTTGTGGATGCTCCTGCATCATAATTGCTCAATGCTTGAATTAAGTGTCTTCCTAGTCATAGAGTGATTCCATCACCATCTTTCATTTTCACATATTCTTTTATTTATACCTTCTTTCTTTTTCCTGGTGGTGGATCCTTATATCCAAACCAAGATGATGGAAATAAACTACCTCTAGCTTTAGGGAATTTGGTCTCTTCTAGGAATCTGAGTTGACTATATATTAATATAGGTTAAATTTAAATGGTTTATGTGTGCAACCTAATGTTAAACATAGAAAATACAATTTCTTATTTCTTAAAATATAGAACAATGTATTTTTTTAACACATGGCTATTCGAAAAGTTTCAGGCATTGTTTGGGATTCACGTCCTTCAAGGATGTTAATTAATTACACAATTAATATTTCTTGTGCCAATGAAATCGAGCCGTCGTCCACTATGGAAATTGAATTAACACTGTAATGTCAGATAATTGATGTCTGACATGTACCTAATGTCAAGGTCAATATCGCACAAGACACCCAACGTCCAAATATTTCTGGACTCAGAGCAACATTGTAGTCGTCGTGACAAAGAAACTCTAAAGTCAATGTTATTTGTAGGTCTAACAATCCTGCAGTCTAAGTTCTTTGACAATGACAACCCTGCTTGTTCATCGCATTTCCACACTGCAGTCAATAGCACCGTTCCCATTAACACCACTAGTGTCGATGTCCGAAGCTGAAACTATCTAGAGCATGGAGTCACCACTAGTGTGAATGCCTGAAGGTGAAACTACCTGGATCCTGGGATCATGACTTCTTACACTTCACATTAGTATTAGTAGTGATTGAAATTTTATTGTATGTCCATTCTGTTACTACATCCAGAGGTCGCTCAACAATCTTTGACATAGAAACTAGCTGTCTGTCAATTCTATTACAACTTTGGCATAAAGCGTTCTATAATTTTATAATGTTGATTCAAACACGCATAAAGTTTCTCATGTTCGTGAGGATACAATTTTATAATTTCCTTCTGAGTGTATTCGAGCATGGAGTAATATTTGGCATCACTTCCGAATATTCCAAACCATTTTGTGGGCTGCGATGTTTGCCACCCCTATGATGAAAGATATATTCTGATGTGATCTGCAACATTTGATACACTTTCCAGATATGTGTTGCTGGAAGAAGCCACATACTTAAATAGAGGAGCATTTTGTAGGTGACTTGGACCTCCCTTCTAATTTACATCAATAAAATAAAGAAATTCAACATACAAATCTTTAGGAAGGCCTTTCAACCAAATAAATGATCGAATATAGGGAGAATAACAGTCACAACATACTTGAATTTTTTTTTCTCATCTTTTGTTGGCTAACATGATTTTTCCCCCAAATATGACATCACATAAAACCACTCCCTTGTCTTTGAATTGGGTCTGAATAGCATCTCTAACTTGTCTCAGATGTCGACGACCAGGAACATTATAAGGAAGGCACCTTAAACCCCAATTTTTTGACGATAGAGGGAAATTAACACTTACCAAAGTATGGAATGTTGAATAACCAACTAATGAAGGTAGGCCATATCTAGAAGAGACAAGATATTCAAAAATCTGGGATAGATCTAGCTGGCAACATCAATGAATTCCAAGACCCGAAATTGATATTCAACTCATTTTTTTTTACCAAGCAAGCATTTGATAATGAAATTGAAATCTACAAAATATTTTCTACATGCTTCATTATTGTACATATTTGCTTTTTATTTTTGGCGACAACCCCAATCACAATCATTATGGAAAATGCATTTAAATTTCATAGAATATCTGCTAAAATTTTTCAAGACAACTATTTTGGGAAATAATCTCAACTGTATTTTGTAACCCATTTTATCTGAATATAGAATATTTGAGGTTTTTGTATGGTGTTTTCCAATCTCTGGTATAGTTTTTTATTTTATTTTGTAATTTTTTTTTGTGTGCGGTTAAACATGGACGATAAGCTTTTCTTTCTGTTGCCCAACACTTTAATTTAAATAAAGGCTACTCTGTATGCTCCTTACATTTTACATGGAAGAATATTTTGTGATAAGCCATACCTATGTGGCACTCGCCCTATACTTAAGAAAGAAATGGGAGGATCCATCCTACTTTCATTCTTTAGGGTCCAATACATAGAATGAATTAATGACTCTATTTCAATAAGGAAACTCAAGTGTTGACATCATGTTCCTGTTCAATATTTTTCATGTATTACAACTTCTTCTATTTGATAATATCTGTGCATATAAAAAATGTTACATCAAATGTGTGTGTGTGTGTGTGTGTGTGTGTGTGTGTGTGTGTGTGTGTGTATATATATATATATTATTTCTTTCTATTGTTTATGGGTTTCAACGAAATTTGTGAACCAAACACAATCCTGCAAATTGGAAGATGCTTTACATTTGGACCATAAATAATCTATTAATATATATTAATATGAATACTATTGGAATAAATATAAACACTTTCTCTTTAAATTTTCCTTGTTTTCCTCCCCTCTATTATTCTTTTGTGGTTCTATATTTAATCGCATTTCTATGATCACAGCTTCCTGGATTCGATGATTGGAAGGTGCTCATATTTACTTATATATTCACACCATGAGCACGATCGACCAGGGTCCCTTTCAATACTTAGCCAATTATTTGACCATCAGGTCCTGGGTTTGCGGTATCCAACACTTATGTCCCCTATTCTGTCATATACATCTTGCCCCCCAAAAACTTCTATGATATGCAATTTATGCTTTTACTAGTGAGAAATCACCAGGGGTTTGAAAAGATTTCCATTAATAAACAAACAATTGATGTTGTTCTATGAGATACTTATCCCTTCTTCCCTTTTCTTATTCCCGTCTATTATCTATTTCTAGTTATATACTTAGTATCCTTTCTATGATCGTGGGTTCCCGGGTTGGTGGGATGACCAATGTTCATCTCCATCTATATTATCACATGATGAGTCTGACCAATCGTTGTTCCTTTCCATACTTATCCAATTTTATGGCTGCGGTTTTTGGGGATGGCACTTTCGAACTCTGCTGCTTCTTGTTCCATTATATACATCTTGCACTAAAAAAATTTGTGATATACAATTCCACCGTGGACTCCTCGAACTTGTAAGATTCACTCTACCAGGGTTCAAAAAAATTTCAAATCATCTGTCACTGCCTTCCATCCCCACTAACTTCGTTGCCTTCCTAATTCACATTAATTATTGTCTTACTAGTGACAACTGAGCACATTGGTACAAAACAATTGGCATTAACAAGTAAAAAAACCTCTAGGACATCTCCCATTAACACGCATTAAACCGCCATTTATAGTACTCGGAACAACCATCATTCCTTTCTATACTTACCCAAATTTTTACACATGTTATGTGATATACATATTGCACCCAATAAATTCCTTGATCTACAATTCCACCCTGGGCTCCTCCAAATCACAAGCTTCACTATACCCAAATTCATAAAAAATTTCAAATCATTTATGGCTCTCTTCCATCCTTGCCACAATCGCGCCCTTCCCAATGCACATTAATTATTCTAGCCTCTAAATTAACTTCCATTGTTCTGTGACCTACAAATAACACTCGAACCTCTACGATATAAAAATTGACTGTCAGACATCCGACATTGTCCCCTCTTCCATGTTACACATTATTCATTCAAATGTTTTGAGTGATACAATTTGTTCGTCGGGACCTCACGTCTTCTGGGGAGACCTTTTCACCCTATTTTGGATCCTCAGGTTGGCGGATTCACGAAATCTCCAATTCCTAGTCACTGTTTCTTGTGCCGGCCATCCTCATACTTATTTCCAAATATGAAACAACAAAGGTTTAATGTTAATACTTCATCGTGAAACAACTGTAAATATCATCATTAATAAGAAAAATCCTCGAGGACTAACTATCCCTATACAACTTGTCCGGAAACATGCAGAGAAGATCTTGCTAGGTAATGGAAAAGCTTTTGCAAATTTCAATATATTAGCGAAAACAATTCTAGGCTATTGTTTCCCTATTCGATACTTAGACATTTTTTATATTGCGGGTTCCTGGACTGACGGGCTCAAAATTGTGTTTCGAATCTTCTGCGACTTGCAAATAGTGCCCAGAGTTTCGCGATATACAATTTGTCCGTTGGAATGACCTGTCATGAGCCCGACAGTTCGTCGTTCCTTTCAATACTTAGCCACAATTTGGATATATGTCCATGATGTGGTACAATTATTGTGTATTGATTTTGACCTACCATTTCCCTATTCCATACTTAGACATTTTTTCGATTACAAGTTCCCGGACTAGTAGGCTCAATACTGTGTTTCCAATGTTCTGTGACTAGCAAATAGTACCCATATTTCTGCGATATACAATTTGTCCGTAGGAATACACCAGCATGCCCTCTTCCATGTTACGCATTCTACAGTCAACAATCCCAAGAGATACAATTTGACCCTTGGGCCCTCACCTCTGTTGGTTGTATTTTGTATCCCTATTTTTAAGCGCCACCAACTACTTTCGATAATTAGCCATTCCTTAATTGTTGTTTCCTGTCCCCGCCACCTTCCTACTTATTTCTGGATATGCAATTGGAAATATTTAATGCTAACACTTCCTCATTCATGAACCTTAAACATTTCATTAATGAGCAAAAGGATTGAGGAGATCTTCCACACTTCTTCCATATACAAATTGACCATTGGACTCCCATATCATCCCCTCTTCCATGGTACACATATTGCACTCAAGTTCCAAGACATACAATTTGACCCTCAGGAAGTCACGTCCGCAAGATGGCTATATGTCCATGACATGGTACATTTATTGTGTATCGAGTATAGCCTACCATTTCCCTGTTCCATACTTAGACACTTTTTCGATTACGGGTTCCTAGACTGGCGGGCTTAGGACTATGTTTCCAATGTTCTGTGACTAGCTAACAATACCTAGAGTTCTATGATATGCAATTTTTCAACAAGAATACACCATCATTCCCTCTTCTGTGTTACACATTTTTCAGTCAACACTCCTGATAGATACAATTTGACCCTCGATCCCTCACCTCTGCAGGTTGTATCTCGTAACCCTATTTTGAAGCACCACCAATCGCTTTCGATAATTAACCATTCCTTAATTATTGTTCCCTGTCCCCACCACCTTCCTAATTATTTATGGATATGCAATTGGCAAGATTTAATGCTAACACTTCGTCATGCATGAACCTTAAACATGTCATTAATGAGCGAATGGCTCGAGGATATCTCCTACACTTCTTCCATATACAAATTAACTACCAAAATCCCATATCATCTCCTCTTCCATGATACACATTTTTCACTCAAGTTCCGAGACATACAATTTGACCCTCGAGAAGTCATGTCTCCTGGGGAACCATTTTCACCCTAATTATAATGCCTGTTTGATCGCTTTCCATACTTTTCCATTTCATGGAATCTCTTTTGTGGATCCTCGCGGTGGTGGGTTCACAAAATCTCCAATTCTTGGTCACTATTTATTGTGCTCGCCACCTTCTCACTTCTTTCAAAGTATGAAAAGACTAAGATTTAATGCTGAAAGTTCATCATGCAACAACCATACAGATTGTCATTAAAAAGAAAAAGGCTCGAGGAGACAATCACATTAACTATTGCCACAGAACTTGCCCAGAGACGTGCATAAAATATCTTTCCACGTAATGGGATATATATTACAAGTTTCAATATATTAGCAAAAATGAGTCCGCCCAGTCGTTTCCCTATTCCATACTTGAGCCACTTTTTTGATTGTGTGTTTCTGGACAGGTGGGCTTATGATTTCACTTCCATTGCTCTGTGTCCTGCAAACAGTACCTGGAGTTTCCCGATATACAAATTTCCCTATGGAATGTCCCATCATGCCCTCTTCTGTGTTATGCGTTTTGCACTCAAAAAGTTCTGAGACATACACTTTGACCCTCAGGCTCTCACCTCTAACATTTGTACCTTGTAACCCTATTTTGAATCCCATCCCTGTGACCTTCCTACTTATTTATTAATATTCAACTAGTAACCTTTCATGCTAACAACTCACCATGCATGAACCGTCAACATTATCATTAATGAGTGAAACACTCGAGGAGATATCCCATTAATACACATTAAACCAAGATCTGCGGAGAGTTATATTATCCCTTTCGATTGTTCATCTCAAACATGGGTCATGATATTGGCCCATTCATGAAATATTTAATCCTTAATTGCTCATTGTCATACCCGCCATGTTCACACTTCTAGGTATGAAACTACTAGTCTTTAATGCTAACAACGCATCATGCAACAATCGTCGAAATTGTCATTAATGAGAGAAAGGCTCGAGGATAACTCCCATTCACACACATTGGAACACATCGGAACAAGATTTTCACAGGGTTATATTATCCCTTCCAGCTCTTCATTTCAAACATCGTCTAGAGAAAACCAACTTTCTTGTAAACTTATGGTAGCAACTCGACAACAGTTCTGTGGAGATACAATGAATATCTTCGGACATGAGGACTAGAACTTCCAGTGGTCCAGGGCATACTCTTACTATTCATCACGTTCCGCCCATAATGAAGTGATTTGGACCTATGGAATCACTCATGCAGGTTGTGTCCCTGATGTTTTTGACTATAAGGAGGCGGTCTCTTGGTGCACCAAAAAATATATTTCAAGCCAAATAATTATTCCACTGCATGACCATTCTCCTATTTATTCATCACCTTAGGTCTTCTGCAACATGTTAAGATTGTCAGAGCCAACATTAACCTTCACAGGACAAGACTGCAAGCAGTTCCTAGAAAAACATGATAACGGGTTGGACCTCTTACTCGAGTTCCTCGAAGACCCAACAACATTTCCTGAAGATATCACAAATTTGCAGGTCAGTTCCTTTAGAAATCCATCCTGGGAAATTGCTTGGTTGTTTACAATAATAACAAGACATGAATCCACGAAAAGCATTTTTTGTATAGTTATTTACATTTTGTACTTCACAATCAAGAAACAATTCATTTTTTATTTGGGGAAGCTAATTTACATTGAAATATGTTCCCAATTGTCATGATTCAAAGAAGAGAATAAATTTTGTATGTCATCCTACTTGATTTTTGTAATAGTGCATTGTTGTCTGTTTCCAAAACTGTCTTTGTCCAAGAAAATAAACTATGAATTCGACCCAGTAACATTTTGGTCCCAATCCTTGTGGAGGCACAAGGCCTCCCATTGTTTTTATGAGGTTTTTAATGACTTCATCTCATTTTTAAAATATTTATTTTTAGGAAAGGATGCTCCCCGGATGTCTGGCCAGGCAACCAAGTTTTTGGATAGGAAGGATACACTTGAATGAAAGGAAAATTACAGTGTAATAATGATGTTTGGCTCTAAGGAAAATCCTACTTTCCTTCCATGTCACATCACAAACAAGATGTTTGTTACAAAAATAAAAAGGAAATACAACAACTAGTTGCATTTTTTCCATGGCAAGACAAATAAACAATTCATTCCTCTGCCCTAGAAATTCAGGGACTTCTTATTCAAAAACATCAACAATATTGAAGAATTCCTAGGTCATTTCAAGAAATTGAACCTAAAATATGCTGAAAGGATAAAAGGGTTCGACCCTAAAGGGATTTTTTGAGAACATTTACTATCATTTGGCTTTAGAAGCTCTTTTATCCATAGACTTATGACCAAAGACAATGACAGTGACGAAAACACTCTTGCTTCTGACGATTGTGACATAGAGACATTGCAAAGCGCAATTGAATTGAACAGACCACGGGGAAAAGGATCTGGTGAGAAGAGTGTCCAGTCCCCAACCAACAGTCCCAAGAGTATGACATCATGGAGCATCGCTTCAATGGCCCACCCTAGTAAGAAATCAACCAAGAAATATTCAAATGGAGGAGGAGATAAGAACCCTCCTCGTGGAAAAATTGATGGTTCTCACAAGATTCCCCTGACGAAGAAGAGAAAAAACATTGTAGGGCAGGCAAATAACCCAAAATTGAAAGTGAGGAGATGCAACTTGAAAATTTTATGGATTCCCTGCTGCACAAAGTTGATCCTCCCACAGATGCGATGCACAATAGTTCCACAATGGAAATAACCGAGACCAACATTTTTTACGAAGATGAATCCTTCGTATTCCAGAGTGTTGTTTTTGATAGCCAATCTAAAAATTTAATTATTGAAGATAGAGATGTAACAAATAAGAAAGGGAAATGTCAAAGATTAACTTTAGGAAAATGCGGTCATCCAAAATCTGTTGATTTCACCATGCAATCATTGATTCTCTTGATGATGCCATTGGAGGAATTGAAGCAGAGAATGCCAAACTGAATGGCCGAATCAAGGAATTGGAGGAGGCTTTCATTGCTACCCCAATGTTTTCCAGTCCTTTAGAAAAAACCATGCTTGCTACCCTTGCAACCAATTTAAAAGGATCCTCCAGCCTTATCACATCCTGTAGATCCTATTTAGAGAAGAACATCAAGAAAATAATGCAGCTAATTACTGAAGCCTGAGAAACATCACAAAATATAGCTTCCTTTCGAAAGAGGGAAAATGATTTGTAGGAAAATTTGCAGACGAATTTAAAAAATGAATAATGTTTCTATGAACAGACGGTGATCCCTTTTGCCAACCATGCAATCAACATATCTGATCTGAAAATAAGACAAGAGGATCTCCCCTCCCCAAAGCAGACAAAAAAATTAAAATCATGTTGGAAAGAGAAATTTAATAACCTGCAACTCATTGTCGAATCATGTGAACAAGCCATATCAGAGAAAGAAGAATTATTTAGAAACCTGGCCCAAACAGACTTAGATGGAAGTACCAATGAGGTTCAAGACCCAAAATTAATCCTCAAATACTTGTCCTTAACCAAGAAATACTTCGATGAACATATTGATATTTTAAAGGGGTTGTCTTTCAAAAAGTTTTACGACATACTTGAATATGGTGAATATGACGTCGAGAAATGGCTAGTGGACTATTTGACACACAATGAAGAAATTGAACATGCTCTGCATAATATTTCTATGGATCTAGGGAAATTATAAAATGATCTTTTTGACATAGAAATCTATGATGAAATCAATGTGACCCCCATGAGACGCTACATTGAAGAATGGATCCAAAGGAGAATGGACAAGCTCACCAACGAAGGG
>ML823307.1:18888-36173 GCA_009831015.1 Picea engelmannii | reverse complement strand
TGTTGTTGATACGATGAAACCTAACAAACGTCCTGACGTGACACAAAAGCTGCACTTGTTGGAATTCAAGCGAATCCTGAAATAGCGACAACGTTCGAAGATTAGTCGGAGGTGCATCGAATGATCCGCTCGCTTGCGAGAGCGTGATGCTAAATCATCTAGATAGGCCTCGACTATATGTTTGAGGTCGTGAAATGCAAAATACATGGCCCGCTAGAAAGTGGCTCCAGCATTCTTGAGGCCAAAAGGCATCTTACGATAGGCGAATGTACCCCAAAGACAAATGAATGTTGTTTTGTGTTGGTCCTCAGGTTTGATTTGGATTTGATTATAGCTCGAAAAACCATCCATGAACGAAAAGGCTTCACAACCAGCACGTTCATCACTGATCTGGTCGATGAATGGGGTTGGATAATTATCTTTTGGACATGCCTTGTTCAAATCACGAAAATCAGTACATACCCGAATCGTGCCTTGTTTTTTATCGACCGGCATGGGGTTTGACACCCATTGAGTCAAATGAATAGGGTAAATGAACCCTGCCTTGAGCAATTTCTCAACCTCACTCTTGATGGCTGCTACTTTCCTAGGATTAACTGGATGAAGTTTTTGTCGAACAGGGTTAGCATCAGGATATGTTGTGATTTCATGTTCAACTATTTTCGGATCAATGCCTGGCATTTCCTCATAAGACCAGGCAAAAACGTCGCGGAATTCTTTGAAAAGATCCATGTAAATCTGAATCTCTGCGGGGGAGAAATACGCTCTGACAAATACATTCTCCATGATGCCAGGGTTTCGAGAGATGTTGATAGGTATGGTTGCAGCAATAGTCACCATATTGCCCTCAGCATAAATTTCCTATGTAGCTAAGAGGTTAATAGGACACGGTTGATCTCCCGTCATGGTGATAGTGAATTCTCCTGCCTCGATGCGGTGTAACTCTGGGAGGAAATATGATCTGTGATGAAGATATTCCCTAGGCTTGTTTGGACTAGTCATTGCTTCGATTACAGCTTTGTCAGAAGGCAAGACTAAGTCTAACGAATCGGTGTTGGCGAGAGAACCCTGAGCCCAAATAGGCTTTAGAGGTGGATCCAACTCTTGTGCTGGATTCGGATCAGGGGTGGCTGAAGCTTGCTGGACTAAAGAGTACGCTACTTCAGCGGCCAACAAGGGCATGGACATGCCGGAGTGCCCTGTCTCATCCATCGAGGCTGATGGGGAAGGAAGAATCCATGGATCCTAAAAGTAAGTCGTGCAGAACGATGAGACATGAAAAATATCAACCTTGTGGTGACTCGATATAAACTTGACATCTTCATGAGGAGGTGGGTAATCGAAGGTGCCCATCAAAGATGGGCACAAACCAACTTCTACGTTAACGACATCGGCTTGAGGATTATCAATCATGGGAACCGTGGATGCCCCCAAAGTTGGGTCAGGCCTAGAGAAGGACAATTGATCGATGGTCACTATCTGACCTTCATGTGGAAACAACAAGACTCAGAAAAATGTAGCAACCACTGCTTGCATAGCATAAGTCCAGCTCCGATCTAACAAGATATTATAGTCGAGGGGAGCATCGAATACTTCTACTTCAACGCACACGGTCTTCCCTCCTAATTGCACAGGGAAAGAAGGAACGATGCCATGTGGTCGAAAAGAACGATCGTCGAATGCAGTGAGGAGAGTAGGTGATGGAGACAAAGTGGGCTGGCCAATGGCCTTCCAACATCCTAATGACATAATGCAATTCGAAGCGCCCTCGTCGACCATCGTGCGGAAGATATTCCATGAAAATTTTTCGTGGGATGAGCCACTACTATCTGAAATGCAACGTGGTAAAGTAGAAGAGGTTTTAAGTCGGTCGTATCTAGCATGATGGTACCCGGGTTACAAGTCTCAGTAGAGCCTAAAGCAGTCAACAAGGCTTTCCTCTGAGCAGGGCAACTTTGGAGGACCTCCAAAGCGGACATAGCACAAGGGGTTTGGGATAAATCTTCCACCACAGAGTAATTCTGGGTGGCCCTTGCATTTGGATTGTGAGAAGCTTTCTTAAATGCACCTTTTGGAATGCCTGTCATCGTTTCTCCCAATGTCTTCTCAATCTGTAGAGGAAGAGATGGGAGTTCGACTTCTTTACCCTTCTCAGAGGTGCTTGGTTTACTATAGTCATGCGCTTTAGTCATTATTAAAGCATCACCCCTAACCATATATACATTCATGGATGAGGATTTGTTTGATGGAGGGCAGGTTTCTTGGATGCCCCCTTCGGCACTTGTAGAGGCTTGAGTTAAATTTTTCCCATTCTGAAAGGGATTAGTCAACACGGCTTGTTGTTGCTGTGTGACAAACTTCTGGGCCTTTGCAAGTCGAGGACATAGATGGTTTGGGTGGTCGTCTGCACACAAGTTGCATGGATACCTCGCCTTCCGCTTTTCCGTGGTGCCCTTGCCAGCATTATCAATGGGTTTTTTCTCCCCTTTACCCTTCTTTCCTTTTTTTTTCTTCCCTTCAGGCTGTTGGTTGGCCTTTGGGTTAGTCATCTGCACAGAGTGTACTTCCGATGTTTGGGTAGGAGGAGCAGCCAAAGCAGTAGTCTGGCAGGCCTCTGAGTGTTGTATAGATAATTGTTGCAATTACTTTGTCAATTACTCAACAGGCTTAGTTTGTGTTGAACCAACAATACCATCGACATGTGGCCCAGCTCTCTGTCTAGTTTTATCTAGTATTGATCGTGGAGCATCTGGCAAGATGTTGTATAATAAACCAGACTGAGAATAGATAAGCTCAAACTGTTGAGCCGTCATGATGGCATCTTCTTCGGAGAAAACTCCCGAAGTTGCGATGTCCTTGGATAATTGTGGGACTAAAGACTTAAGGAACCACTCAAGTAGGAATGTTGGTGGGACTGGTACTTTGATTAGACTCTTTCAGCGTCTCCACTCTCGGATATGATCAGAGATATGGTCTATTGTCATCTGTTCAAAATTGGCTAGCAACTCGGTGCCGACGTCGTATCTCACAGGTAACTAGAAATGGTTAAGGAAGGCCATTGCCAATTTTCCAAAAGAAGAGTATCGTGAGCGATCAAGCTCTATGTACCATTTCGGAACACTCTCGATAAGAGTGTGTTGAAACAATCGCAACTGGACGGAGTCATCTTTCAATGAGTTAGATGAACACCACAGATGGAAAGTAGTCATGTGATCACTTGGATCTTCGCTAGACTTGGCCTCGAGCTTTGGAATGTCCGAAGGAAACTTCGTTGGGATAGGAGGCCAACACGGATCATGACAGATAGGATCATTTAAGAACCTTGTCAAATCTGGCAAGTGTAACATTGCCAGGAATGGTAGTTTGGGTTGTTGCTGATAGCCTGGGAAAAAGGGTCCTGGAGTTTGACTGGCACCAGGTTGCCAAGAAAAGTTTGGTTGTTGCCCTGGATTCTGGTAGAAACCATGGCCCTGACCAGCGTAAGGATTTTGCATCTGTGGAGACATCATTGGCTGATTCCCCATGAAGAAAATAGGATGTTGGGTATTCATCGTGTTTGATGGACTTTTCAAAGGATTACCCCATGCCGTTCCTACTGGGAGAGGCATAGAAGTCTGTCTGGGGTTCCATTGACTGTGGAAAGAATTACCCCAGAACGACATTCCAGAGGAAGGAACGGATCCTTGTCCTAAGTTCCAGGAATGCCCCCAAGTTGACTTTGCAAAGGAGCATTAGAGCTCCCTTCCCCCAGACCCAAAGTCTGTAAAGTGGAGTAAGTGAGTGTAGGACTTGTACCCGAACTAGGCATACCGTATGAAAACGGAGGGCCTATCGCACTAGGTGTGAAGGGAGGTGTCACCGCCGCGACAGATGGGGTCGATCCACTGTGCGACGTAGTTACAGTCGAGACCATGGTGGCCTGGAACGACAACGACAAGTTAGGAGATGCTTCTCCTATGGTAGCAACGGTGGTGGGAACAAAAGAATTCCCAGAGGAAGTAATAGCGTTTGTTGCCATAGCTATGTGAGCCACTGACAAGCATTCGTAAAATAGGATTGGTACACTGACCGATGGCCAAGTATCATTGGTTGGGGTTTCAACCGAGCCAAGATTGGCGATTGATTCCTCTAGGAGTTGTTTGGGCTTAATGGTTTGTAACCCGGTTGCTTCGAAAGACCCTCATTGGTCTAGCTTCCACCTCAATGGTGGCGGGGGTGGCTTCAGTATAACCGGTGGCAGGACCTAAAGCCTTCGTGACCGGAGAATCTTAGGATCCTCCACTGTTTGATGAGATCCAAGACATGCTAAGGTATTCTACATGTGCAAATAGTAACACACACTAAAAATAAGCCCCTAAGAGATAAATCAAGCAAACACTAAACTAGTTGGAAGAACAGTTACAACAGCCAACACTAGAGAAACTTACTGATGCAAGTGCAACTCGAATACAGAAGAACCCTTCGGGTATACTCTACAAATAATGGCCTAATGTCTTGCCTAGGTACCACGGTATACCCCCGCAGTCACCTGTGTATGTCCCTAAAAAAATTGGCAACTAGTTTGCCAGCATGCGAACAGTCACCAGGCGGGTACAGTCGATAGTCGGGTAGACCACAATGAGTAGGGTATCAAGCCCGAAACCTTTCAAGGGTATCGAGAGAAAATGGTTCAGAAGACAACTGAGGACCTTGAATGGATTCAAGACCCACAAAGCCCCGTGGCAAATGCAAAGGACGGAATCCCTCAACAAATCCTCGATATGTGTTCTCCACTACGTTTGGTCCATCTTTGGAGGGGTTATCTCCACTACCTTTCCTTACGCAACCTCGTGTTTAGCCCCTGTGTTAGAGGGGGGTCCTGGATAACTTCCACGTAACTATACTTCTACACTCCCTATCACAGACTCCAATGTTTGAGTTTGAGTGGCCTTGGAGAGTTTCCTCTCCAACCTAATCCAAGGCCCTAGTCCTGAACTAGTGTATGAACCCTACAAACAAAAAAGTCTAATAGATTTTAAATTAGCATTGCTTTTATGGGATTTTTTACATCACAGGATATGAAGGTGAATCTGATGATGTGTAAAGACTCAAAGAAAAAACGAATGAGAAATGTTGGAAACAAAAACTTTTACAAAAATGCAACAATCAACAACTTTTCACAAAGAAAGACTTCTTTTTCTTCTCAATTTTTCTAAAATTTCATGCAGCAACCATAAAAGTATTTTTCTCAATCTGCGAGCTACTTATGCTCTAAATGCACTGCCAAAACTTATGAACAAAAGAACTTCTTCCTAGCTATTGATGCAGAAACACAATTTTCAAGCAAAGAGGAAAATGAAAAGAACTTTTTTTTTATTTAAGTGCTAAATGAAACAACAAAGGAAAAATGTTGACAAGCACAAAACCAAGAAAACAAGACAAAATTCTAGCTTAAAGCGCATATCGCAAAGAATCGAAGTAAAAGACACTCAATGGCAATCAGGAAAACAACGATTCTTACGCTTGTCTAAAAACCATAAAACAAAATTTTTCTTTTTTATCTTTTCTATCAACACCAGCTAAGAAAATACAGGCTAAGGGTAAAAGGCCCTAACCTACTGACTGTGCCACCCTAGACTCAAACCCCTGAGAGGAACACTTCTGACCACAAGAGGGGATGACTGCCCCACCCTGATTGAAAAGCAACCAGTCAAGCCTGCTACTGTCACTGAAACAGCACGCGTGTTGAGCTATAATAGAGCGCGGGTACCTGTGGGTTGCACTTGCACAGGCCACATGTATGTATGAATTCTAAGACAAAACTAAAAACAGGCAGCCCAGACCTAGAAGAGGCCTCTGGTACTAACAACCAGGGTCCCTTGAAGGCTTGGATGCTTCTTCTTTAACAGAAAAGAAAAATAATTGCAAAGAAAAACAAACGTGATAAAGCAGACTGGGACAAGATTGTGAATCATCAAGACTCAGACAGGATCCAGAAAGCCCCCTGAGAATGTATAATTCTGACAGGGAAGAGGGGACTGCCTCTTAAGCTCTCTGACTCCTACACTCTACTGAAACCTCTACAGAAAGCGTTCACACGTGTGTTGTAGAAGGTTAGGGCGTGGGTTACACGCGTGCAGGCATTCTGCAGGCCGCGTGTACCTCTTTGTGTCTCGATAATTATCGTCAAGCAATAGTCAAGGAAAAAATGGTATAAAGAACCAGGTTCTCTGCTAGCTCTGACCTAATAGAAAACAAAAAAATAAAGAAACATAAAATCTAATCCTTTAAACTACCCAAAAACCTCTACTAAATTCGAAAACCCTAAAGAGTAGATCCCAGTGGAGTCGCCAATTCTGTTGTTGGGAAAAATACCCTACGGACTAGCAAACTAGGGTCAAATTTGCATGCAGATTTTGACCTTAAAGAAATGACCTTTTAACCTACCACCCCAAAACTTAAACCCCTCTTTCAAGACACATGCATGGAAAGGAACTACTAACCTTTTTACTGATGTTTGGTGTAGATCCTTTGTTGTGCTTTGCCTGCTTACTTGCACTGCTCCTTCCAAAGTTAACCTATGATCAAGACAAAACACTACGCATGCATGCTATTTTTCTACTTGAGGGTTATAAATTAAGCATAAATTAAGCGATAGTCGCCATATTGCCCTCAGCATAAATTTCCTGTGTAGCTAAGAGGTTAATAGGACACGGCTAATCTCCCATCATGGTGATAGTGAATTCTCCTGCCTCGATGCGGTGTAACTCTGGGAGGAAATATGATATGTGATGAATATCTTCCCAATGCTTGTCCTGACTAGTCATTGCTTCGATTACAACTTCGTCAGAAGGCAATACTAAGTCTAACGAATCGGTGTTGGCGAGAGAACCCTGAGCCCAAATAGGCTTTAGAGGTGGATCCAAATCTTGTGCTGGAGTTGAATCAGGGGTGGCTGAAGCTTGTTGGACTAAAGAGTATGCTACTTCAGTGGCTGACAAGGGCATGGACATGCTGGAGTGCCTCGTCTCATCCATCGAGGCTGATGGGGAAGGAAGAATCCATGGATCCTAAAAGTAAGTCGTGCGGAATGATGAGACATGAAAAATCTCAGCCTTGTGGTGACTCGATATAAACTTGACATCGTCATGAGGAGGTGGGTAATCGAAGGTACCCATAAAATATGGGCACAAACCAAATCCTACGTTAACGACATCGGATTGAGGATTATCAATCATGGGAACCGTGGATCCCCCCAAAGCTGGGTCGGGCCTAGAGAAGGATAATTGATCGATGGTCATTATCCGACCTTCGTGTGGAAACAACAAGACTCAGAAAACTGTAGCAACCACTGCTTGCATAGAATAAGTCTAGCTCCGATCTAACAAGATATTATATTCGAGGGGAGCATCAAATACTTCTACTTCAATGCACACGGTCTTCCCTCCTAATTGCACAGGGAAAGAAGGAACGATGCCATGTGGTCGGAAAGAACGACCGTCGAACGCAGTGAGGAGAGTATGTGATGGAGACAAAGTGGGCTGGCCAATGGCCTTCCAACATGCTAATGAAATAATGCAAGTTGAAGCGCCCTCATCAACCACCGTGCAGAAGATATTCTGTGTAAAAGTTTTCGTGGGATGAGCCACTACTATCTGAAACGCGACGTGGTAAGGCAGACGAGGTTTTAAGTCGGTCGTATCTAGCATGATGGTACCCGGGTTACAAGTCTCAGTAGAGCCTAAAGCAGTCAACAAGGATTTTCTCTGAGCAGGGCAACTTTGAAGGACCTCCAAAGTGAACATAGCACAAGGGGTTTGGGATAAATCTTCCACCACAGAGTAATCCTGGGTGGCCCTTGCATTTGTATTGTGAGAAGATTTCTTAAATGCACCTTTTGGAATGCGTTTCATAGTTTCTCCCAACGTCTTCTCAATCTGTAGAGGAAGAGATGGGAGTTCGGCTTCTTTACCCTTCTCAAAGGCACTTGGTTTACTATAGTCGTGCACTCTAGTCATTATTAAATCATCACCCCTAACCATATATATGTTCATGGATGAGGAGTTGTTTGGAGGAGGGAAGGTTTCCTGGCTGCCCCCTTCGGCACTTGTAGAGGCTTGAGTTAAATTTTTCCCATGCTGAAAGGGATTAGTCAACACGGCTTGTTCTTGTTGTGTGAAAAACTTCTGGGCCTTCGCAAGTCGAGGACATAGATGGGTTGGGTGGTCTTTCGCACACAATTTGCACAGATACCTTTCCTTCTTCTTTTCCGTGGTTCCCTTGCCAGCATTATCAGTGGGTTTTTTCTCCCCTTTACCCTTCTTTCATTGTTTTTTCTTCCCTTCAGGCTGTTGGTTGGCCTTTGGGTTAGTCGTCTGCACGGAGTGTACTTCCGACATTTGGGTAGGAGGAGCAGCCAAAGTAGTAGTGTGGCTGGCCGCTGAGTGTTGTATAGATAATTGTTGCAATTGCTTTGTCAATTGCTCAGCAGGCTTAGTTTGTGTTGAACCAACAATACCATCGGCATGTGGCCCAACTCTCTGTCTAGTTTTATCTAGTATTGATTGTGGAGCATCCGGCAGGATGTTGTATAATAAACCATACTGAGAATAGATAAGCTCAAACTATTGAGCCCTCATGATGGCATCTTCTTCAGAGAAAACTCCCGAAGTTGCGACATCCTTGGATAATTGTGGGACTAAAGACTTAAGGAACCTCTCAAGCAGGAATGCTGGTGGGACTGGTACTTTGATTAGACTCTTTCAGCGTCTCCACTCTCGGATATGATCAGAGATATGGTCTGCTGTCGTCTGTTCGAAATTGGCTAGCAACTCAGTGACGGTGTCGTATCTCACAGGTAACTAGAAATGGTTAAGGAAGGCCATCGCCAGTTTTCCAAAAGAAGAGTATCGTCAGAGATCAAGCTCTATGTACCATTTCGCGACACTCCCGATAAGAGTGAGTTGAAACAATCGCAACTAGACGGAGTCATCTTTCAATGAGTTAGATGAACACCACAGATGGAAAGTAGTCACGTGATCACTTGGATCTTCGTTAGGCTTGGCCTCGAACTTTGGAATGTCCGAAGGAAACTTT
This sequence comes from Picea engelmannii, assembly GCA_009831015.1. NCBI lineage: Eukaryota > Viridiplantae > Streptophyta > Pinopsida > Pinales > Pinaceae > Picea > Picea engelmannii. The sequence continues at coordinate 27,098 of ML823307.1, read as the reverse complement.
GTTGGGATAGGAGGCCAACACAGATCGTGACAGATAGGATTATTTAACAACCTTTTCAAACATGGAAAGTGTAACATTGCTAGGAATGGTAGTTTGGGTTGTTGCTGATAGCCTGGGAAAAAGGTTCCTGGAGTTTGACTAGCACCAGGTTGCCAGGAAAAGTTTGGATGTTGGCTCGTATTCTGGTAGAAACCATGGCCCTGACCAACATAAGGATTTTGCATCTGTGGAGACATCATTGGTTGATTCCCCATGAAGGACATAGGATGTTGGGTATTCATCATGTTTGACGGACTTTGGGAAGGATTACCCCATGCCGATCCCATTGGGAGAGGCATAGAAGTCTGTCCGAGGTTCCATTGACTGTGGAAAGAATTACCCCAGAACGAAATTCCAAAGGAAGGAACGGATCCTTGTCCTGATTTCCAAGGTCCTAGTATATATGCCCCTGGTGCAGGAATAATACCCTGCGCCGGAGTAGACTATCCAAAAATGGGAGTGTCCCGAGATGGGAAAGCAGTGGATGCAAAAGTGTTGTTACCAAACATCTCGTTCCAAACAAACGGTGAAGAACCTACCAGCAGATTTTGCGCAGGTGTTCCTTGACTCCTGGATCCAAATGAACTCGTGTGTGCAGGCTGCCTGACGGACTCCTGATGCATACCACCAAGCGAAGGGGAAGAAGGAGAGATATGACCTCCATCGTAAGGAAAATCATTAAAAGGGACAGGAATGCCCCCAAGTTGACTTTGCAGAGGAGCATTAGAGCTCCCTTCCCCCAGACCCAAAGTCTGTAAAGTGGAGTAAGTGAGTGTAGGACTTGTACCCGAACTAGGCATACCATATGAAAACGGAGGGCCTATCACACTAGGTGTGAAGGGAGGTGTGGCCACCGTGATAGATGGGGTCATTCCACTGTGCGACGTAGTTTCAGTCGAGACCATGGTGGCCCGGACCAATGACGACAAGTTAGGAGATGCTTCTCCTATGGTAGCAATGGTGGTGGGAATAGAAGAATTCCCAGAGGAAGTAATAGCGTTTGTTGCCATAGCTATGTGAGGCACTGACAAGCGTTCGTAAAATAGGATTTGTACACTGACCGATGGCCAAGTATCATTGGTTGGGGTTTCAACTGAGCCAATATTGGTGGTTGATTCCTCTAGGAGTTGTTCGGGCTCAATGGTTTGTAACCCGGTTGCTTCGAAAGACCCTCGTTGGTCTAGCTTCCACCTCAATGGTGGCGGGGGTGGCTCCAGTATAACTGGTGCCAGGCCCTAAAGCCTTCGTGACCGGCGAAGCTCGGGATCCTCCACTGTGTGAGAAGATCCAAGACACGCTAATGCATTCTACATGTGCAAACAGTAACACACACTAAAAATAATCCCCTAAGAGATAAATCAAGCAAACACTAAACTAGTTGGAAGAACAGTTACAACAACCAACACTAGAGAAACTTACCGATGCAAGTGCAACTCGAATACGGAAGCACCCTCCAGGTATACTCTATAAAGAGTGGCCATATGCCTACCCTAGGTACTGTGGTATACCCCCACAGTCACCTATGTATGTCCCTAAAAAAATTGGCAACTAGTTTGCCAGCACGGGAACAGTCACCAGGTGGGTACAGTCGATAGTCGGGTAGACCACAATGAGTAGGGTATCAAGCCCAAAACCTATCAAGGGTATCGAGAGAAAATGGTCTGGAAGACAACTGAGGACCTTGAACGGATTCGAGACCCACGAAGCCCCATGGCAAATGCAAAGGACGAAATCCCTCAACAAATCCTCGATATGTGTTCTCCACTACGTTTGGTCTGGCTTTGGAGGGGTTATGTCCGCTACCTTTCCTTACGCAACCTCATGTTTAGACCCTGTGTTAGAGGGGGGTCTTGGATAACTTCCACGTAACTGGACTTCTACACTCCCTATCACAGACTGCAATGTTTGAGTTTGAGTGGCCTTGGAGAGTTTCCTCTCCAACCTAATCCAAGGCCCTAGTCCTGAACTAGTGTATGAACCCTACAAACAAAAAATTCTAATAGATTTTAAATTAGCATTTCTTTTATGGGATTTTTTACTTCACAGGATATGAAGGTGAAACTGATGATGTGTAAAGACTCAAAGAAAAAATGAATGAGAAATGCTGGAAACAAAAACTTTTACAAAAATGCAACAATCAACAACTTTTCACAAAGAAAGACTTCTTTTTCTTCTCAATTTTTCTAAAATTTCATGCAGCAACCATAAAAGAATTTCGCTCAATCTGCGAGCTACTTATGCTCTAAACACACTGCCAAAACTTATGAACAAAAGAACTTCTTCCTAGCTATTGATGCAGAAACACAATTTTCAAGCAAAGAGGAAAATGAAAAGAATTTTTTATTTATTTAAGTGCTAAATGAAACAACAAAGGAAAAATGCCGACAAGCACAAAACCAAGAAAACAAGACAAAATTCTATCTTAAAGCGCAGATCGCAAAGAATCGAAGTAAAAGACACTCAATGGCAATCAGGAAAACAACGATTCTTACGCTTGTCTAAAAACCATAAAACAAAATTTTTCTTTTTTATCTTTTCTATCAACACCAGCTAAGAAAATACAGGCTAAGGGTAAGAGGCCCTAACCTACTAACTGTGCCACCCTAGAATCAAACCCCTGAGAGGAACACTTCTCACCACAAGAGGGGAAGACTGCCCCACCCTGATTGAAAAGCAACCAATCAAGCCCGTTACTGTCACTGAAACAGCACGCGTGCTGAGATATAACAAAGCGCGGGTACCCGCGGGTTGCACTTGCACAAGCCGCATGTATGTATGAATTCTAAGACAAAACTAAACACAGGCAGCCTAGACTTGGAAGAGGCCTCTGGTACTGACAACTAGGGTCCCTTGAAGGCTTGGATGCTTCTTCTTTAATAGAAAAGAAAAATAATTGCAAAGAAAAAAAAACGTGATAAAGTAGACTGAGACAAGACTGTGAACCAACAAGACTCAGATAGGATCCAGAACGCCCCCTGAGAATGTATAATTCTAACAGGGAAGAGGGGACTACCTCTTAAGCTCTTTGACTCCTACACTCTACTGAAACCTGTACAGAAAGCGTTCACACGCATGCTGGAGAAGGTTAGGGCACGGGTTACATGCGTGCAGGCCTTCTGCAGGCCACGTGTACCTCTGTGTGTCCCGATAATTATCGTCAAGCAATAGTCAAGGATAAATGGGTACAAAGAACTAGGTTCCCTGCTAGCTCTGACCTAACAGAAAACAAAAAAATGAAGAAATGGAAAATCTAATCTTTTAAACTACCCAAAAACCTCTACTAAATCCGGAACCCTAAAGAGTAGATCCCCAGTGGAGTCGCCAATTCTGTTGTTGGGAAATAATGCCCTACGGACTAGCAAACTAGGGTCATATTTGCATGCATATTTTGACCTTAAAGAAATGACCTTTTAACCTACCACCCCAAAACTTAAACCCCTCTTTCAAGACACATGCATGGAAAGGAACTACTAACCTTTTTACTGATGTTTGGTGTAGATCCTCTGTTGTTCTTTGCCCGCTTACTTGCGCTGATCCTTCCAAAGTTAACTTATGATCAAGACAAAACACTATGCATGCATGCTATTTTTCTACTTGAGGGTTAGAAATTAAGCATCAATTACACAAATCATAGATAACTCATGCATTGGGACGGGAAAAGTATTCTTTTATTATTTTCAAAATGAATCAACTTACAATCAAAGTCGATACCGACCATCGCTCGTTGATCCTGATTCTGGGCTCCTCCTCTTCTTTGTCCTCCAACTGCTTTGCATTAATTCTCCTTAGACTTGAGGAAAGGCTAAAGGGTTGGGACAAATGGATTCAGCAAATGGGCAGAGTTTCTTTTCTATCTTTTTTCCTCCTCCAAATATTACCCCTACCCCTTCTTTTATAGGCTAGAAGGAGCTAGGGTTTTGGATGAAATCTCGGCAATGCATGGTCGGGAGTTTCAGTTAACTAACCCATAGCTTTTTGTCCCGTCGACAACTTTCCTATTTTTGCACTTTGTTAGGTAAACGCGGGCTGTAGTAGGCCTGCCAGCGTTCCAACGCGTGCAGTAGTAGGCCTGCCAGCGTTCCAACACGTGCAGTAGTAGGCCTGCCAGCGTTCCAACGCGTGCAGTAGCGGGTTAGGGCGCGTTTGACTTAATTCACAAGGATTTTCAAAGGGGTTTCTCAGCAAATGTTTTGGCAATGAAGGGATATGAGTTGGCCTAATGCTAGGTAAGCATGTGTGGTGCAATTTAGGGTTATAAAAAACCCTAATCTAGAAGATCAAAATTATCTATCTGTTTTTCCAAGTGTAAAGAAAACAATAAGCATTGTTAAGATAAGAACAAATTCTCAAGAGCTCCATAGTGAAACTGGGCGTTGGTCAATTCATAAAACACCATGGGATGAAAGAGTGTGTCACCTTTGTGACACTAAGAAGGTTGAATATGAAAAGCACTTTCTCTTAGATTGTCCAACCTATACCCATATTAGATCTCATTTTCAAAATATTGATCACACTACCAACCTTCCTAACCTCTTAAATCAACAAAAGTATGGTGATCTTAGAAAGCTTCTCTTCATGCTTTTCGAGCATAGAAACAAAATTCTAAAGAATCATAAGTAATCACTTACCCTCTTAAGGTCTAATTGACCAATTAGGTCTTAGTGGATGTTAATCATCATCATTATCATCATCATCAATAAAGCACTAACAAATACATTAAGTAATAAATTATAAATATATTAAGTCATTATTATTGTGTTTAAATATATTATAGTTAATATATTTATATATTCTTAATTAATAAATTAATGTATTAATAAAATATTTATACATTATGAAATAATACATTAATAAAGTAATTTTTTTTTTTTAACTAAAAAAGGGGAGGGTCATGTTATATTGAAGTTGTAGGTTTACAAAGTCTTATTGGAGTGCCAACTATCTCGCCTAGATAGGAAACATAAACAGTTGTCCATTCCATGCCACTTGTTTTCAAACAAAAAATATCAGGCTGTCGTCATGCTCGAAAGAAACCAGGACGCATGGACGCCATTAGATTAAGTCTGTTCTTTAAGTCACTACTGAAAATATTGTTATAGTCTGACTCATCTAAAGCTCTGGTTTGAAACAAAAGAAAATTTCTAACTATGAGCATACATAAAACCTTTTATCCGGTGTTCTCCTCATCTTCGCCATTCTTTCCCCATTTGACTGGAATCCTGTAGGCCTGTGTGCACGTAGGGAATTTTCATCTTGGGGATGTACTGGAGTAAGCGTCGTACATCATATCAAGGCGTTGGCTAATTGGGATGGCCCTAAAGATCTGGTCGTCCACCATGCTACGCGTTTCGAAGATTAGTTCCAGGTGCCCCGGGTGGAGGAGTGGTGGTTGGTTCTTCAATTCTCGCAGAGCGGAGGGGAGGGGAATTATCTTATGTGCATCGACCTCATCCTTGCCTTCGTTTGTGCTGCCACCTTGGTGTCCTTGTTGTTTGTTTTGTTGTGCTGCTTCATCTGGAGGTTCGTCGCTTGTTGTATTGGCCTTTTCTTCTATGTTGTCTGGGAATTCTTCCTCAACATGGCAGGTTGTGAATTCCTCTATTGGATCATCTTGCCTGGGACCGTGTTTCATTCTTGGAGCAGGGGGCTTGGCATCATTCCCGAAATAGGTGGGGGGATCCCAATTGTCTGTGACAGTGAAGAGGAGATGTTCTAGGTAATCCTGGATGGGTTCATTTGAAACAATATCCTCCACATACACCATGGGAGGCGTTCCAATTCTCCCAGACTTCCTGGTTCTCTGAGTGCAAGCCATAGCCAATGATTTTTCAAATTTCTTCTGTCGCTTCCTATGGGAGTCGAATTCATACCACACCATGCCTTTGCGGGGCCGTCCTCTTGCTCTCGGCATGTAGAGAAGAAAAGTTATGGCCGAAATGATGACTGGAAGAGTTTCTTTGTTCCAACACTCCGAAGGTTTAGCCTTCGGCCCTTAAATTTCCAAATGCATCGCATATCCTCTAGGGCAGCTGATAAGGATGAAGGTGACAGCTTTGGCCATTAAGGCTATGTTCTTAATGCATTGGTTTTCCTTCCTCTTCACTCATGTGAGAGGCCTTGTCGCCTGGTTTCGGCTGCTTGGGTTCACTCCCATATTTAATTATGAGGAGATGGGAGCTGGTGGCCAATGTTTATGGCACCGCCAAACTCTTTTCCGTGTGTCCTTCATTCTCTATGTGGCACCCCATCCGGGGATTAATAAAGTATTGTTAATTAATACATTAATAAAGCATTAAAACATTAAAAAAACTATTTAATTTATAATAGTACATTAATATATTGAAGTAAGAAAGTACAAATAAATTAATAATACATTATTGCATAAATAGAAGACATTGACCATCACCATCACCATCACCGTGATAATGATGATGGTTTAGAGTGATAGCCTATGCTTCACCATCATGATAGTTAACTCCAATCGATGATGACCATGACAATGACTATGCATGATCTACGATATGTGTGTGTGTGTGTGTGTGTGTAGTTCGTTGCATTGTGACAACCGTAAATGTTTATGACAATGGAAAATTATATTGAGAGTTGTTCATCACAATGTGACATTGGACAATGCTCGTGACATCAGGAAATGGGCATCACATTGCGACATTGGGAAATGTTCGTCAGAATGCGACGTAGGGAAATGTTCATCATAATGCAATGGAAATGTTAGTCACAATGAGATGTATGTAATCATGTTTTACTTTTTAGACAATGATTTATATTTTTCCTAAGGACATTAATAACAAAAGGGAAATGGTCATCACATTTTGATGATGGGAAATGTTCATCACAATGCGACTTTGGGAAATGGTCATCACATTGCAACTTTGGGAAATGTTCGTCACAATGCGACGTAGGGAAATGTTCATCATAATGCAATGTTAGTCACAATGCAATGGAAATGTTAGTCACAATGAGATGTATGGAATCATGTTTTACTTTTTAGACAATGATTTATATTTTTCCAAAGGACATTGATAACAAAAGGGAAATGTTCATCACATTGTGACGATGGGAAATGGTTGGCACAATTCGACATTGGGAAATGTTCGTCATAGTGCAACGTAGAGAAATGTTCATCATAATGCAATGTTTGGAAACACTTGACACAATGCATAATCATCTTTTACTTTTGTGACGTTGGGAAAATGGTCGTTAGAATTTGGCGTCAAGAAGTTTTTGTCACATCGCAACATTGGGAAATGTTCGTCAGAGTGCGACATTTGGAAATTTTAGTCACAATAAGATGTACGGAATCATGTTTTACTTTTTAGATAATGATTTATATTTTTCCCAAGGACATTGATAACAAAACAAAAATGTTCATCACATTGTGACGATGGGAAACATTCGTCACAATGAGACATTGGTAAATGGTCATCACATTGTGACATTGGGAAATGTTCATCACAATGAAATGTAGGGAAATGTTTATCATAATGCAATGGAAATGTTAGTCACAATGAGATGTATGGAATCCTGTTTTACTTTTTAGACAATGATTTATATTTTTTCTAAGGACATTAATAACAAAAGGGAAATGTTCGTCACATTGTGACGATGGGAAACGTTCGTCACAATGCGACATTGGGAAATGGTCGTCACATTGCAACGTTGGGAAATGTTCGCCACAATGCGACGTCGGGAAATGTTCATCATAATGCAATGTTTGGAAACACTTGACACAGTGTAGAATCATCTTTTACTTTTTCGATGTTGGGAAAATGGTCATTATAATGTGGTGTAAATAATTTTTTGTCACATTGCAACGTTCGAAAAAGTTCGTCACATGGCGACATTGGGAAATGTTTTCCAGAGTAATTTTATACACTATTTCATTATCAATATAAATAATTTAATATATCATTAAAAACTTGAAACTTTAAATAAATAAAACTTTAAAAGATGATTTTTGGATTCATCAATCACATCTCCCCATTAAAGCCAATACATGCTTTACAACTTTATAGAGAAAGTACATAATTTACAACCTTATATAAAATAGATGTATAACTAGTTTTAATTTATTATTAATAAATTTGAAAAAATAAATCTATATAATATAATAGAAGTGGGGAAATAAAAATGATTTAGGCATTAAATATATA
>ML823307.1:0-11196 GCA_009831015.1 Picea engelmannii | reverse complement strand
CTGTAGCTTTCTCATCACAATGGCTAAATGGTTCAAATGTTCAGCCTTGGTCTTACTGAAGATCAGTATATCATCCAGATATATGACTACAAATTTTCCGATGAATTCCCTCAAGACTTCATTCATCAATCTCATGAATGTGCTTGGTGCGTTTGTCAAGCCAAACGGCATGACCAGCCATTCATACAAACCTTTGTTTTTCTTGAATGTTGTCTTCCATTCATCACCTTCCCTCATGTGAATCTGATGATATCCACTCTTCAGATCAATCTTTGAAAAATAATTTGCCCCGCTTAGGCAATCCATCAGATCATCCATTCTCGACAGTGGAAACATGTACCTGATGGTAATTTTGTTGATCTCTCTGGAGTCGGTGCACATTCTCCAACCTCCATCCTTCTTTGGACCAGGCACTGTTGGAACAGCGCATGGACTTAGGCTCTCTCTGACCAATCCTTTGTCCAACAAATCTCGGACCTGATTCTTGACCTCCTTGTTCTCCTGCGGTGTTAACCAATACGTATCTTTATTCGGAAAACTGGCTCCTGGTATGAGGTCTATGTGATGACTCACACTCCTCATCGATGGCAACGAACGAGGTAATTTGTCCACGATAATGTCAACGAACTCTTCCAACAGTTCCTGAATTTCCTCCGGTAGATCATCCACTCTTGTGTTGGTCAAAACAATCCTTGGCTTTCTAACAACAAAGAATTGTGGATCTTCCTTCTTCTCCATCTCTGTAAGAAGCTCCTTCCCGCTCATGAGAAGTATTGTGCTACTTACTTCCAGCTTTACCTCCTTATCCTTTATCGGAAGAAACCTATGTGTCCTCCCATCCTTTTCTAAAGTATAGGTGTTCATCCTCCCATCATGAACCACATTTTGGTCATATTTCCATGGTCTACCCAGTAACAAATGACATACATCCATGGGAATGACATCACACAAGACCTTATCATTATATCCCCCAATTTTAAATTCAACTAAACATTGTTTAGTGACACTCACCTGATGAACCTTCTGTAACCATGAAACTTTGTATGGCCTTGGGTGATCAGTTGTTTTCAGCTCCAACTTCTCCACCATCTTGGTTGAAACGAGATTATCGGTGCTTCGACTATCCATGATAACCTTGCATTTCCTATCCTTCGTTTTGCAAGCTATCATGAACAGTCTGGTCCTTTGAGCTAAACTTTCCTGCACCTCTTTCTCAGGTGTCAAAAGGACTTTATGCATTCCAAGCGATCTTTCACCTTCTACATCTTCCGTCTTAGCATCACGCTTCTGAGATTCAGTGATGTGAGCTTTTCCAATGTCCTTCTTTTTCTCTGGACACTCGAATGACTTGTTTCCATTTTTCCCACATGTGAAATAGGTGATACTTCCTCCTCGGCCTCTTCCCCTACCTATGGTACGAGGAAAAGTGTTTGCGTCAGCATAACCGCCACCCTGCTCTGTATGCTGCCCCCTCTGTTCAACATGTGGTCCTTTCTATGAGGTTCCACCCCTTTCAATCTTACTCTGAGGTTTCTTCCATTCCTCCTTGGGCTTCTGATATTTCTCCTGGGCAACTGCCTTGCCTCTAGGCTGACTTCTGCCTCATCCTCGCTGACCTTGCTTATGGCTCAGCTTCTCCTCGGCTTTCAGAGCCATCTGGTAAGAATCCTCAACTGTTCTGATGGTTGTCATGCTTAATTCATCCTGAATGTCATATCTCAGACCATTCAAGTATTTGGCTACCTTCTCATCATCGCTCTCCCGATGACCTGCTCTAATATTGAGCTTATAAAAAATTTCGATGTTTTCCTTCACCGTCATCAACTTCTGTCTCAGGTTCTGCATTTTCCTGAACAGTGTGATCTGATAATCCCTTGGGATGAATTTTGCCTTCATCTTTGCAATCATTCGATCCCATATTTTGATCTTTTGTTTTCCTTTGGAATGTCTATCCTCTTGAAGCTCGTCCCACCATAATGGTGCATGTCCCTTCAACTTTGTGACAACATGCCTGACCTTTTTATCCTCTTCGATATCCTCATAATCGAAGTAGGTATCAAGAGCCCTGATCCAATCGAGTAGCTCCTCTGCATCCAGACTTCCTTCGTAAGTTGGAATGTCCATTTTTGTCTTTGAACTCATCTGAGCGATAGCCTTAATTAACCGCTCGTTGGCTGCATCTTCAGCTGCAACCTTTCCTTGTGGTTTAGCTTCAACCTCATTATCGGAATCACTAAGATCCCCTGCACCGACTGTGCGTCTCTAAGCTGTTTCCATCTCCTCAAGTCTTGCCCGAAGATCTCGTATCTGTCTCTCCATCTCTGGATTCTCTACCAGCCTCCCCCTTCTTCTCACCTCCCTGTCTTCTGGGTTGGGTGATTGTCTTTCTCTTCTGGGCGGCATGGTGAATTCTTCCCTTCTTATCTTCCCTCTGTCTGAAGTATACAAATAGAGACTCGATCTGATACCACTCTAATGCAGACGGCACCCGACACGCCCGCTTCCATGAGGACCTTCTTCTTCACGAGCTCGAAGAGCTAAAATACTTTTCTTATCCCTTATCGAGACCCCTTCAATACCCACAGAACTCTCTCCCCGCGATCTCCCCTTTGTATTATCGGGAAATCGGGTTTTGCGTTATCGCGAAACTCGTGGGCACATTCCTCGTGCTACACAAACCCTGAAACCCGATGGGTCTCAATGCCAATGCTTCTTCATTCCTATCAGGGATTTCCCTATTGGGAAATCGGCCTATGCGATGTCGCGTTTCACTGGCACCATGAATCTTCGAACCCCGATTCGCGATGGCACCTGTCTCTCTCTCCCAAGATCCTTCAGGTTAGCCCCTTATGCATATGACATGTCATTCCACGAGACCACGACCTGCTCCCCGTCAGAGTTTCAGACTTCACGGTTTTGATATGCATAGAAGCTACGCTTCCGGAAACTCCGAGATACCGAACCCCGATACACGTGTGATCTCTCTCCTCCACGTCACCGCTCCTTTCTCCGCTTATCGGGGATCGCAAAATCACAATTTCTATTTCAGCAATTCCTTTTTGAGCAAAAACCCCAAATTTCTGAACTTGACTCTTTGGGATCTCACACCATGTGTCCTTGCTGCGATCAACGGTTCCGATCCTCTCGGTAAATCACGGATCGCGATTTCAAAATGCTCGATCCTCTTGTCTACAGAAATCCCGATGACCTTGATGTCTCGATGACTCCTTGGGTTATTCCTCTAATCTGGGGACTTAACCCCTGCGCAACTTTCCAGAGATCTGACGGCTGACGGGATTTCACTGATTTTTTCTGTGAGCCCCGACCGTTGATTCTTACTCTTTGAGGATTTCTTGAGAAACTGCAGGTTCTTTCTCAGAACTTGTTCTCCAACTCCAGTATTTGTACTTCCTTCTCAAACCTTTTTGACCCAAATCCCCTGGGCTCTCTTTCAACAATACCACTAAGGAACTATCCCTCTTGAGCTTGTGTGCCCTGCTTGCGCTCAGTATTCAACAGTTTTCCAAGTGTTGAAGCTTTCAGACTCTACACACTTTCTACAGTAGCACTCATCTAACTCCTTTACCTAGAATAACAACTGAGACTTCTTCTTCAGCCTACACCTCACTTGCACAGCTGCAACAACCCAAGTAAACTCCTGGGCAAATAAGAACAAAATTTCAACTATCGAGCCCTCATCGACGCACTCCTTGCGGATGAATTCAACTGCACTCTATGCAGGAATCTCCTGGCTCAGGTAGAGAAACAATTGAAACTTATTCTCTCCCAGACTTCATTTAAAACTTGAAATCATATGCACAGCATAAACAAAGCAAATGCACAACCAGAAAACAAACATTCATGAGCACAACATCAACATAGAGAAAACAACACCGGCCATGAATTTGAATCAGAACTTCATTCTATTAATTCAAAAACATCTGTACATGGGCATTCTTCACAACTTCTCTACTTTATCTTCTCTTCTGAATGCTTGATTCTGAATTATGTTACAATGTACAAGTGAGGGTGTCTATATCCGTTTTCCCTCTTGAAAACTGAAACTGTCTAATCTAGACTTAAACATCTATCTACCTGCATTAAATCTATTAAATGCCTCATCTACCTAAGGACGAGAGCTTAGAGGCTCAAGGTCCATTATAATATACAAAGGCTCTTTTCATAAATGGTTCATTTATATATTGGCGCATCATCTTAAATGAAAATTCAAAAAGTTTTGGCTGGCCTTGTCCAGCTGTTCATTGTCTTTCATGATGGCTCGCTTGTCTTGGGTGATTCTCCTTGATGATTTGGCGATGCTCCTGCATCAAAAAGTTAAGTAATATTGCGAGTTTTTTCACTTATTTATATAGGATCATCCAACCATGAAAAATTAAGCAATATTGTGAGATTTTTATTTCTCGAATGCACTTGTAGCTTGATTGAAATGATAGTTGAATTGATTTCACTATTTAAAAAAAAAATTAATAATAATAAAGAAGAAAGTGTATATGATGCTTTGCATGCACTGTGTCATCGCATTTATAATCTTCATTCCACCATGAAAAGTTAAGTAATATTATGAGTTTTTTCACACATTTATACAGGATCATCCAACTATGAAATGTTAAGCAATATTGTGAGATATTTATTTCTGGAAGGCTCTTGTAACTTGATTGAAACGATAGTTTAATTGATTTCACTATCGTACAATTTTTTTAATAATAAAAAAAAGGAAAGTGCTTATGATGCTTTGCATGCAGTGTGTTGTCACACTGATACTCTTCATCCCACCATAAAAAAAAAATTAATAATAAAAAAGAAGAAAGTGTATATGATGCTTTTCATGCACTTGTCGTCGCATTTATAATTTTCATTCCACCATGAATAGTTAAGTAATATTGTGAGTTTTTCACACATTTATACAGGATCATCCAACTATGAAAAGTTAAGCAATATTGTGAAAATAAAGTGCCTATGACTCTTTGTATGGACTGTGTCATCGCATTTATACTCTTCATCCCATTTAAACTTTTCATGTATACTTTTCACACATTTATACAGGATCATCCAACCATGAAAAGTCAAGCAATATTGTGAGATTTTTATTTCTGGAAGGCACTTGTAGATTGATTGAAATGATAGTTGAATTGATTCTCCACTATGTTTTTCCTGCATATGCACAATTTAAATACTATGCATACAGACACACACCGCAAACGATGTTGAACACAATGAAAGTACTTCAACATAGACAGAATATTAGGGTCCGTCTGAACAGTGCTCTTGAAGTTGTAGAGCATGCTCGTGAATGAAGAACAGTGTGACACACCCACTGTGTGTGCTCCTGCATCAACCCAAGTTTCTTATTCGATCGATTTATATTTCTTTCAAACATTATAGTCATCATCTGCAAACATTTATATATATATGTTGTTTTGCATGAGGGAAATGTTGTATACTGGAGAGTATAACCATGTCTTCTTGGGATAGGCCTTTGGCTGAAAAACTCTTTGTGAGATGCTCTACATTCAAAGTCGGGGCAGGTAGTTTTTTCGAAACATCTAAAGCTAGTGAAATTGAGGTGAGGTGAGCCTTCAAATAGGATGTAATTTGGAAAATAAAGGCTTTATGGGAGGGATTTTCTAGCTTGTGGCTTAAGGTTAAGGTTACTGAATTTTTTTTTTTTGTCATAGGATTAATATGAAAAAGGGGTTGAGATAGAGTGGGTGAATTAGTTATGTGACGATCTACTTAACAGACTTACACCTTGGTGCAAGTTCCCTCCAAGGATATTGAGAGAGTGTGACCAACATCTAAACCCTAAAGATAAAGGCCACTAAGGTTACCAACTCACAATCAGCCTCGATGTGGGTATAGTGGACAGTCAGGATTGAACGTATGGGCAGGATATCAAGATCAAAATTCTTCTAGAGGACTGAAGACAAGAGGATGGATAAAATCCAGAGGACCTCGAATGGATTCGAGATTCATGAAGCATTGATACCTAATGAAACCAATGACACTCCAAGAAGAACCTCGAGTATACGATATTTCCACTACATTTGGTTAGGCTTTGGATGGGTAATCTCTGTTGCTCTCCTGTAAGCGACCTCATGTTTAACCCCTATGTGAGAGGGGGGTCTCAAATATTCTTATGAAAAAAATGAATTTTCTCTCCTTGTCGCAAGATTCTGGGTTTTTTTATGGTTTGGAAAGTTATTCTCAACACCTATTCCAAATCCCTACACTTCAGCTAATGTAGATTTTCATATACCTAGAAAGAAAAATTTCTAGATAGATTTTAATTAGCACTTTGATTTTTAGGGTGTTGTTGACTCAAGGGTGTGGAAGTGAAACTGATGATATTCATGACTTGGAATCCAAAAGAGTGCAACAGAATGAGATGCACAGATTTATGTTCAATGAAATCTATCTATGGAAAGGAGAAGAGCCATTTTCCATTCCCAAATTCATAAACCCAATGCAATTTACCTAATGAAAACTATGAACATGTACCACCCAAAAATTTGAATGCAATAAATTTTTGTTCATTTGATTATAAATGCAATGAACCTAAATCAAATGCAAGTTCTTTCTACTTCCTTACTTTCAATGCAAGAATCCAATGCAGATAAAAAATAATATGAAGTAAAAAGATTGAACAAGAAATGCACTCAAAACTGACGAGCACTGAGAGAAACCAAGTGTGCCATAACTCGATCAATCAAGAACTCAAAAATTTAACAAGAAAACAAAATGTTAGAATGCGTCCAAGAAGAACCCAAACGATGAAAAGAGAAAGAAATAATCACTCAAAAATACTTCAAAATGAGCAGCAAGAAAAGGCATTCAAACTAGGTTGTGGTAAGAAAAATAATCTCAATCATTCAAAATAGCAACATGTTCCAAGGAAGATTGAAAAGAAACTCAAGACCAATCAAACCTTTACAAACTTCTTCCAATCAATTAGATAATTGAAAACATCACGAGACAAAGACCAAACTAGCAAAAATCAAGGTGAACCTATCTCGCAACTTAGAAGAGGTTTGCAAGCTCAAAAAATATAAAAATGAGTGATAAGTATCAAATTCTCAATCAAACAAAGTAAAAAACCAATTGGAAGACTTCTGAGTTAAAAGTCCACTTTAACAGACCTAGCAGATCAAGGTAAAAACCCTGAATTTTCCTCAAAAAGAGAGAATGATGCTTGTTATCCCCCACTTTCAGGGATAGCTAGGAGATTATGTCTCGAGGCCCACAGGTCCTAGACATGGAGTACTGAGATCTAGATCGACTTGAGCATGGACCTGGAGGGCCCATCGTTTCTCCCTTTCAACGCCTCCACTTTTTCAGCAGTAGCAACAACATTCATCACCTTCAACTTGGTCCTGCATCAGAGATGGTTCTTGCTCCATGAGGTAATGAGTTCAGGTATCATGGTATGTGTCACTCTGATCCTCAAAACCTTTGAATATGTGCATTTGATTCCTTTGTTTCTAACGAGCGCTTGAATCTTATGCTTGTCCACTTGACCATGTTTGGGGGGAATGACAGGATGACCTACCAAGCTTATGTCCATAGGTTTTGAGTTTCCACTGGGGGGATTTCTGAAAAGCCATGATCTGTTCCATCATACATACCATTTTCCATCTTATTTCCTACTCACCCATATCATTACATTAGTCTGGGCATAGGGTTAGCCAATTATTTAGGGGTTGCAACTTACCTTGTGGGAAGAATGGGATAAAGGCTTGGGGGGTAAAAGAAGATGACAATAAAATCCTAAGAATAAAACCTCTAGATGCTTCGCCCAAGGATCCCCGAGAAAGAAATAAAAATATTCTCAGCAAGAAACAAAGGGACCCGTAAAATAAATCAAGACCTAGTTGAGGGATAGGGGGTATCATCATGATCTAGTCTATTAGGTCCATGGGTGCCTAATGATATGACACTACTAGTAGTTGGTTACCATGCCAGGGTAGCGGCTCTTGGTTGCATGGCCAAGAGAAAGGGGGTCTCATCATGAGCCAACCTTCTCATTTCTATGAAATTCTTGTGGCTAACATTTCCACCACTGTTCACCAAGCCAAGGTAGTGTCATTTGACCAACATCTTGGAAAAAAAATAATGAAGATAAAAGGCATGAATGGGCTTGGAAATAATTGCATCAATGATAGGTGCATCTCACCCTCCACAGAGGCACCCACTGGTAAGCCATCCCTTCTATCAATGCACCTTTTTCCCAGGCATCCCCATCCACCTCACCCACTTACATGACCTAGATTTAATCCTTTCTAGAAACATCCCTCTTGCAATGGAACTATCCCAATAGGACATCCTGTCACCTCCCCCAAACTTGCATTGCAGACTTGTATAATGTCTTCGAGCACTAGACTGGGGTAAAGGGGTTTTATGCACATGTTTAATAATATTGATGATGAGATGTGATTAACATTGCTATGATCCTTATGACTTATGAGCCCCTCGAGGGCGTAGTTGTTGATGTGCAGGATCATGCCCAACAGATAGGTACACATGGGGATATGATCAGTTCGGACCTCCATGGGTCTAAAGAGCCCACCAGATGGATGATGAGACCCCAACAGGGGGAAGAGACAGGGTAGAGTGTTTGTACCAGGGAATATCAAAAGAATCCACCAAACGTAGTTGAACAGACCTGTACCTAGGAGGGTTGAGCCCTCTCCATGGGAATGTTGGCCTTGGAAGGCCTAGGATGTCTCCTAGGATGCCCATGATGTCACCCAATAGTATGGATGTTTTGGGACACAGATATGACAGTTTTGGCACATGTGGAAGCTTGGAGAAGCCTAAGGAGGGATAACGTTTTGCTCCAGGAGGCCGCATTATCCCTAAAAGGGGCTAACGTCACCCTATAAAGGGGATGATGTCTCACTATTTCTTGATTAGGGTTTTAATTTAAGACATTTAATGTAAAACAATATGATTTTGGTATTGCTATTGTATAAATTGAGGGTTTTTACCTTCATATTTTGATCATCTTTCAATCACTCATTAGTGAGGTTTGAAATTTGTGCCCTTCTTAGGCTTATTGGCTGAAATTTTGTGGGGCACTTGTCGAAGGAATATTTTACTTGGCATTTTTGGCATTTCTCTTGGTGTAAGGTGTTACAACTAGGCTTTTGCTACATGGTTTCTTGGTTTAGGTAAGTGAATTTCTACGAACACTTCTTAATTGAATGGTTTTAGTTTCATTTACTTGCATATGTTATTATATTTTGCTGAATCAAGCCCTAGGTGACAAGCACTAGTTAATGCCCTTGTCTCATGTTCCCATCAAGATTTTGAGCCATTTGATTTGTTGAAGAGGATAGAGCCTTGCCATAGAAACAATCTATCCATCTTCTTCTAGCTATCCATTTTTTCTTATTTGTTGAGCTAAGAAGGAGAAAATGCACCAAGGCCTAGGTATCTACACCTTGGTGAGCTGATTTTCCCTACGGTTTGACTAGTGAAGCCTTGCTTTAGAAACACATCACTTGCAAACTCTCTTGTCTTAGTTTTTTTCAATCATTGTTCAAGATAGTTGTTTTAATCATTTCCATCAAAGATAAAGAAGGAGGAGAGAGCACTGAGGCCTAGGGTTTCTACACCAAAGTGAGCCTCTCTCCCCTAGGGTTTCATTTTTTAGGCCTTGCTATAGAAACACCTCAAAATTTAACCTTCTTGTCTTTAGTTTCATCTTTATCACTTAGCCCTTTAGCCTTTGCATCCTCTTTGACTCCATATGCCCTAGTAGCGCACTAGGATAAGACCTTATTTCCTGAGTGGCTTGATCACAAATTCAAACAAATAAGTATTTTGAATAAACCCTAACATTTACTAACCCTAGCCTAGACTAATCCTACTAACCCTATTGTTTTCATCACCTTCTTGTGCTATTAAACACCTTTGTCCATCTTTCATTTTACTTCTAAAGAAATTGAATGGTTAGTTAAGGCATCGTTTATAAAGTGTGATATTCTTACATTGAATGCCAAGTTTTGTTAGCATTTATTTGAGAAGTAATATTGTAATCATTGCTATTGTGCAATCATTGATTTAGTTCATAAATACTATTGCTCAATTTCTTATTATCAGAAATTAATTGATTATATGAAGTACTAACAAGCAAGTAATCTTGCACATGTAGTTTTATTGTTGCTTTGTCTTGGGCATGTACTCTTATTGGTTGCTACTTCTGGTTATTTCTATCTTTATTGGCTATAAGTTGGGATTTCTGCTCAGTGGTGACTTGTGAGGGGGAAATTATCCTTTAGCTCTTAAACATTTTTCCTTCTCAAAATCCCAGGTCACTAGGGACATCTGCCCTAGGTCTTACCTCCCTAAATAGAGCAAACCTTCCCATTGATGTGGAAGTGGTGGGATTGGTTCAATTATGCCAGTTTGACCTTTTTTCATCCATCCATTATCCTAACTACAAACTGTGTGATAACATTTTGGCAACATTGTCGGGGAACACTGAGCCAATTCTCCTCAAGATGACACTTTTTGGTAAGCCTTACCTCTAGAGTCTCTATCTTACAAGCTTACCTGGTGACTCCACTTACAGTGTTTTCCCTTATATTTTGATAGTTTCAAGAAAACTTTCTAGCGACTCCACTGATGATGAAGCCACAATGGGATCCAAGAAAATACAAGCCTTTAGACATGAGTAAAATCCTAGGATACCCTAGACAAATGCCCCTGAAGTATGAAAAATGGCTCCCTAGATTCACTAGCATTGATGGAGAAAGACCCAACTATCACATGAGCAATATTTTGGCTTTCTTTCAGCTCCACCCTGTCAATGATGATGCTGAAGACTTGGTAATGAAACTCTTCTCTACCACTCTTCATGGAAATGATAGAATATGGTATGATAATCTTCCAACCTCAAGAATCACATCTATGGACTAGTTAGAAGAAAACTTTCTCATGAGCTGGGGCATGAAATTGGAATATATTCAATTTTTACTTAAAGGACTCTAGTACATGAGACAAATGGAGGATGAGACTGTCAAATATTTCGGGGTTAGGCTTTAGATGTTACTACACCACATTCCTGGAATCCATTGTCCTAAAAACAAGTACCTCTTGTATCTCTTTACCAATGCACTTATGGGGAATTTGAGCTTCCTCCTCAATAGAAAGGGTCCAAAAAAACTTACAGAA
>ML823306.1:40509-54986 GCA_009831015.1 Picea engelmannii | reverse complement strand
ACATTGAAGGCATCAAACTTATGATCTTATAAGGGAGATAATCAGTGAAGCATAGTCATTTTGTTTGTGGATTATTTGAGCAAAGGGTTGGACAAGGAGAGCTAGGAGAGGCTACTACGACATCATCAAAGGTCTGTAAGAATCTCTATTGAGTTCTCATTAATACATATGTGTTTGGCTTGTTTCTTTCAAGATTGTGTTTATCTACATGAACTTGTATTTAATGGATAGATATAGCTTCAAGCTAATCATAGTATAATAGGAAGCATGTTTGGTCTTTGATTGGATTGCAGGACTTGTTGAAGAGCTTGGAGGTCAAAGCTCAACTCCGACTGTGCGAGGACAAACATCGTAAAAAGGTACATATTCTTCCTCTTCTCTATACATTAGTTTAGCTAGGTTTAAAAGGATGCCAGTGACCAACATTAGCACCTTTCTGTCTTGGTCTTATGAGTCTAGAGCCCAAGAGGGGATTCACATGTCCGCAGGGGAATTTCCCTGTAACAATAATTTTAAGAAAAATAGATTTATCTATATCAAACTAGGAAAAAATAGACATGCATACAATGAATAACATAAGCATGAGTGGAATATGCCAAGTTATATTAAATGGAAAGCAATAAGTAATGAAGCATTTACAACCTTGATGTCAATGTTGCAACAACTCCTCCAAGTTCTCCTTTCCATCCATTTGAATGTCACAAGACCAGTAGCATGATACTCCAAAGTTTTTTCTTCCCTTTCACCCAATAATGGCCTCCATTATATAGGATTTGAGGCATAACAATAATAGGATAATTTTGAGGAGAGGATATGTTCAAATGAGGATTTAGCTGAATAAGCAAGATTGACCTTGCCTTGGATAGAGGGTAGCTCGAACCAACCTCTAACCAATATAAATCTCCCAGAAACAACCTCTCAAAATAAGGCATAATGGTTGCAACCACTTCATCACCTCCCAGCTAGAACTAAGCATAGGGAGAAGTATCGCTCCCACAGAACTAAGCAAGGAGCGATGACAAGGGTTCATCCTCCTATTCATATGGGAAGGGGAGCAATGATACTAAAAAAAGGCCAAAAAATCAAGGTGAAATATAGTATTTCGACCTCCAAATGATAGGTTTCACTTCCAACATGTCTATGGATTATGACAAACACTCCCACATGGTGATGAAATTGCGACACTTACATGTGATTCTTAATTGCGACACTTGGTAGTGTGACAAATAGGTGTGTAAAATTTCTTCATGTTCTCATCCATTTGATTTAGTAGTCAGGGCCGACCTTGTCTAGCTCCCCTCTTCCTAACCTCCTCAAGTTGTTCTTGTGTAATATCCACAAAATCTTCATCTTACAAAGAGAAAATTTTATCTATGAAGTTCAGACTGTTAGCGAGACCTGATTTTTCCTCTTCCATTTGTCTTGGGAAGTCATCTTCTAGATGCATCTCTTGACAAGGAAAACACCATGGAAATTCCTCTATATTGACCATTCCAACAAGATTCAAAGTGTTGGGAGCCTTTGCCTCTTGTTGAGGCCTTTTCTTCCAACTTGTAGCATCCCTCTGTTGTCTGAAAAACTAAGGTCTCAGAGCAGACTGATTTCTTTCGAAGGTTGTTAATGGTTTCATGATTTGATTTTGACTTTGAACAAACTGAGTATTCATCTAATCAAACTTCTAATTCAAGAGAGTGATCGGATCTTGCGCATTGTTGATTGAATTCTTTGTCTTTTCTTCTACCCTAGAATGAGGATACTAAAAGGGATCAATCTTCGAGCAAAGAATATTTTCTTCGATTTCTACGATATATTATTTGGCCTTTGCCAATGTTCTAAGCTTCTTTTCCCTTAGGATAAAACCAAATTTCCATTCAAATGAATTTACATAGAGAAGACAGACAACAACTTCAGGTGGGAACAAGTCATTCGGGATATGAATATGTAAATTGTCAAGCCTGGTATCAAATTCATTCACTGTCTTGTTCTCTTTCTTATTGATTTGGTTGAACCGAGTCATTATCATTCTTCTATCCTTCTTTGTTTTCCATTCTTCTTTTGATTGTCGGGTGTTGCTCCAGAGTCTATACTTAAGGCTTTAAAAAGTACAATGTCTAGGCATCCGAAAGTTAGTAAGGTGTAAAAAAGGGGGGAGAGTATACCTTCGAAAAAGGAAGCTAGGGTTGATTTCTAGGGTGTCGCTGTATGGCTTCCAATTGTTCCTAGATGTTTATATCCCGTTCGATTGTATCCCATGAACATTCTAGTTCTACCCGAGTGGTGGTTGTTTTAAGTATAGTATCAAAAAGATTTAAAGCGATATGGGTTTGGTCCAATAAACCGGGTTCAATATTAGGTTGTCTTACAACGAGGACAGTCATAGAGGAACATAAAAATTTAAAAGAAATCTAAAAGTTTTTATGCTGTATCAATTTGATCTTATAAAGAGAAATTTGAAATTAATGTTAAAGACAAAATGTAAACCAAAGGCCTTTTTCCGTAACTGTGTTATATTTGAAATAAAAAGTGTGTGAAATATGAGAAAAACATTTAGTTGTTTATAAAGTAAGGCTCCTATCAAGGGAGAATCTCACTCCTTAAACAGAGGAAGAAAATAGACTAAGAAGGAATCTGACGAAGTATAAAATATGACAACTTAAAGGTTCACAGGTCTTGTATCTGTTGTTAGCCAATACAGAGGAAAAACTGTAAACGATATAGATGAACAGAATTTAACCACCACAGTAGAAGTTTTACTAAATTGGAGTGCAACATTCATCAGATGTATATAAGCGAAATAAAATTGAATATGAATAACAAAG
Source organism: Picea engelmannii (assembly GCA_009831015.1). NCBI lineage: Eukaryota > Viridiplantae > Streptophyta > Pinopsida > Pinales > Pinaceae > Picea > Picea engelmannii. The sequence continues at coordinate 52,167 of ML823306.1, read as the reverse complement.
AGAACAAACTCATAGCACACTCGTGACGGAATCATGATTCTCTGGATTGCTTTGTATTAATTCAAAAAGAAGATAGCCTCTATTACAATCAACCAAAAAGGTCCAGCCTGTTTTCTTTCTACAAAATGTATATTTATACAGATTTTCATATGTTGGAATCTCAATCGTTCCAGAGGTTTTCGGTTACAATCAAAGGAGTTAAAACGTTTCGTTTATTTATCTCTATCCTCATTTGGTACTGGAAACCTACCTCTTTGCCTACTTCGTGAAAATAACACACTTCTCCACCAACTGTGATATCAACTCAGAAGGTTCTGCTTCATTATTTGCCTAAAAAATATAATAGTCTTTCACCAATCGTGGCAACTTTCCTTCCACCTGCTGGTCTTTGGCGCTGATAGAACATAATAATATTCTTGGTTTAATTAGCCATTTATCTATTTGAACTATGTTTGTGTGGGTTATTTGTAAAATTTCGGCTAATTCTCTTTCTTCATTTTCCTTGATATTTAGCAGATATTTTGCGATATTGATCTGACCCAGTATATCAATGCTACTTTCACCATCAAAACCCAACCACATCCCATTTAACAAACCAAAAGTTTCTTCACAAGATTTTCTTATATCCTTAGCTTGTTGTCTGCCTTCAAATATATTTCGCTCCCATTCTTTCAACAAGATATTGCCCCTGGTCTGCTCTAAGATGTGAAAACTGGAACTACTGCTTATTTCCTTTCTTGTCGTGGCTATAATAGCCTCCTGGAACGCAACCCGAGCTGCTCCAACTTCCCTTTCTTTGAGAGAGAGGTTATCCAATATCTGATCAATGAGTTGGCAACTACTTTGAATCGTTTCTACTTTAACAAGCAGACCTTGCTGCGCCGCCGATAACCTTTTTCTGATTTCTATTGCTTGGGATTGAAATATCCCGATATTGATTACCTGGCTTTTGGCTAACTCTAATTTGGACCGAAGATGTTCTATCAATTCTCCTTGCTGGACTATCTGTATCTAACTTGTCTAAACCATCAACTTTGTCTGTTCGAGATCAACTTTGAGCCGCTCGATTTCATTCTAGCTTGCTCCAAAGTTGCATTCGCCTAATCTTTGGTAGCAGCCTCTGTTGTAGCTAGTTTAGCCTCTAATGCCTTGATTAGATGATTTTTTCTCTTCAGATGATCTTTTAGGGTCTCGATTGAATATTGGTTCACCGTAGTGAAAGCACCCAATGTTCCTTCTATTTGGGTTGCAAATTCTTCTTTCTTCATGGTTCTTCCATCGGTTATAATTTTAAATTTCTTGGATACAGTACCTACCTCTTGGTAGAGTTCTTGTCTCATGACAACCTTTCTCCTCTTATCGAAGAAGAATTCATTTAGAGGTAGCTCTTCCACTGATATAGGTGCTAATTCTTCACCATAAATCTAACCTGCGTCTGGTATTTCCTTTGTCGACTGCAAGGGAGTAATAGAAACAATGGGATTACTGACTTGTTTAGATGATTTCCTTGGAGTTATGACTGAATTTGGCTCGCTTGGAGGATCGGAAGCCTCAGCTTCCTATTTCGCCCCCCCAGCTTGCTCTTCTTTATCCTGTTGTTCTTCTTGGTCGGGTGCTGAATCTTTGGAGCCTTCGGCCTTTGTTTTCTGCACCTTTACAGTCGTTGGATTCTCGCCCTGTAATACTGGGGGAAGGCAGCTTAGCCTATGTTCTTAGAATTTGAAAACATCAGCCCTCTCTTCAGGCGACAGGGCTTGTATCTGAGCCAAAACCTTGGCATACGATCTCATGCCTTAGAAAATATCATCATGAGGCGAATTCTCGTGCTCAAACCTTTTAAGTCCACAACTAGCTAAATGATTACTCACGACCTTGTGTGGGTCGTGTTTCTTGAATTCAATATTGACTAATTTTATATCTTCTAAGGCTACTGCCTCGGCCTTTGCATGCCTGAAATCTAATAAAGAATAGGTGTTTAAATGAATGGGGAAAGGTGGCCATACCTTCTTTGAAAGCCCCTTCAGCTCTTTACTTATGCCACCAATCAAGGTTTTCATGGCAATCTCATGACAAGCCAACCTATCGAGTATAAATAATGGTAGAGCATGTGGAGGGACATAAGCTCTGAAAACCCTGATGTATGAAAACTCTTCCTCCACGTACCAGTCGGCCACCATGCTCAAATTGGTCGTAATGCTATCTGAGATCTGGGGCAGTGGATTACCGAAGATGGTGACATGCATCGGTACCATTACCCAATTGCAGATTTCATATATAAAATCTGAGGCCTTATCCTCCCAAAGCTTAGAATGATAGACATGGATAGGCTCAGTCTCCGATGGAGCCCAACTCCAACTCATTAAGGGAAAAGGTGTCATGGATCAGATGGCATCCATGATGTATGCAGACATAAAAAATGAGGCGGCTCTCCTGCTTGCCCTCTGCATCTGATATTCTGTAATCCGACTGGTCAGACTATCTAAAAACAGTTTGGCCCAATCGAAAGAACAACCTTCTGCTACTGTATGCATCAGAGGCACCCATGGGAGGAAATAATGCATGGTGTCTTCCCTCCTGTACAATATATAGGTCATCATCGCTATGTATTTGAATTATGGTTCCAAAGAAGATATGGAATAAAATCCATTGCTATCTGCTCTAAACTTCGTTGGGTGTGAGACCCAATCCTTGATCAAATTAGATAAGATTTTTGTGTATTGCTCGCATTCCTTCTGTTTAAAACCCTCTAAAAATTATGCGTTGTATGTGAAGTTCGACGTGGGTGGTAACTTGTACATTGCCTGTAAGTTTTCTGGTCTACAGGTCCCAACAGTGACCTTCTGCTCACTGATGATGGTTCTGGTAGGGATATCTACATGATCTAGTGCCCATCAGATCATGTCATAGTAAGGCAGAAGACGTGGCCTGGCCGCTACTTTGTGCATCTCTGCCTGGATGACGATCTTATATTTGGTAGTCAAGTTGTCTTTCTCGTTGTCACTGGAATCATCTGAACAGTTCACTAAATCTGATTGCAAAACCTCTAAGATGTATGACCAGGTTCGTATGGAATCAACGCTTCGAGGTAAAGTATCCAAAACATTATCGGAGCCTTGTCCCGAAATCTCAGCACTTTTCTTGGACACTTTTTGCAGGGCCATGACAGAAGATTGTGACTTAGCTCTCCTGTAATAAAAATGCGTATACATACAGAGATCAGTTTGCTAAGAAATCAGTATCATCTATACTGTTGAGACTATTGATATTTTCAGGGATCCTGTCTTCTTGCAAGACGGGAAGAACAGTAGACCGCGTGCCTGTATTGGGTAAATGGAGACATTTGCTTCACTTCTGCTAAACTTCCTTTAGGGAAAAGATAAACAGAGGGAAGAAGAGATCTTGTCTTTCACATCTACAAAGCTTTTCAATACTCAACTATGTTTCATAATCAGCTACAGTCCCTTTCACGACTTTCTCTTTCTCTTTACTAAATTTAGGTCTGCATTAAGACAAATCAAAACAGTTCTAGGAAATTCAACAGATCTTGTAACTTTTGGCTTGCATCCAACGAAATTCATTACATGTTTTTTAATCGGGGAGTCCCATATGAACTTAGGATGTGGATCCAGTCTCAAGAAAGTTGATTACCAGAGTAGAGTGAAAATCATGTATAACAGCCTTACAGACATCTCAGATATTGCTTCACTGCCAGTGGGCCTGTTCAGTACCCCGATGAAGTTATCTGCCCCTTTTTTGTTGAATTTCCTTTCACCACTTTGAAATATATTTATGCATTTAAATGCTGAGATGAGGGAAATCATTTTTGAATTTCCTTTCATCGTCTCTTCAGACTAGATGTACAATTAGATATGACTTTCTTTCCACCATCTGTCTTATAATTTTCTTTTTAGAACACGAAGTGCGGGCAATTGGTTTGTATGAGGGGTGATATTTGTATAATATTTTGCAATGGAGGTCTGTTAACTTACTTTGATTTCTCGGTACCAACCTTCCCTTAACCTTCACCACACCTTAACCTGTAGGAAAAAGGGAAAAAATTATTTCTAGGGGTTTTCCTTAGAGCAAGCCTCAATCCTTCAAAATTGTTGAAAAACCCAAAATAGTCAGGATCCACCTACGCATAACTTGCTTAGTAAGAGACTGAAAAGTTATGAAGACCAGATTCCTTTCCAAAATACGCTTTATATCTTTCAAAGTTAAAACATAATCTCTTCCCCCTATGTATATAAATCTGGAAAGGTACTTGGCTTTTTAAGAAGATAAAAGTGAAGACCAGAAGAAAGGTGATGGACATATTTTTGTACACTGAGGAGCAGGGGTCGAAAATTAAAACCGTTTTTGGAAAACCCTTTCCCAAAGATGATTTACTTAATTATCACCTATCTTTATTTTAAGTTAACTTCTTAGGACCCAGAGCAAGTAATTGTTCTTTTTAATAACAACTAAGCGAAAACATTAGATTGATGGGACCTTTACGGTGCTTAGGAGACCTTTGCTTTCTTAAAGAACATAATTCTTGGGAGTTCATACCTTTACCTTACCATTTTGAAACAACCGAAAACATTTTCTATCACCTGTTTTTGGTGAATTCAGCCTCCGATATATGACTTTCTGTTTTCTCCTTTCGCTCATTTAGGTCACAAGCCGAAATCCTGTAAACACAAAGCGTGTCCCTTAAAAGAGTTGAATGTATTTGAAAATTGTGTATCTCTATTTATACTGACCTAATTAATTAAAAATGAAAACTTAACTCAAGGGAATCATGAAATATAAAGCAAATACAAATCGATATATACAATGGAAATCCTTTGAGAACCAATTATTTCATGTAGTGTTTTAGATAACGCCCATTGACAGTGGTGTTGAAAATTTTACCATCCAGATTTTCTAATAAAAACGAATTTTTTCCTTCGGAAGCTACGACTCTAAATGGTCCATACCAAATATGATCGAATTTACCGTGTTTCGCCGAATATTCCTTCCTAGCATCCCATCTTAAGACCAAATCACCCGAAAGAAACTCTCTGTCTTTTGTCTTACGGTCAAATAATGTTTTCATGTCATCTTGATATTTTTGTAATCTTTCATCCACTTCGACCCTGTGTTGTTGTACTTCAATCAACTGATTTATTCTCCTTGTGACGTGGTTTGGTTCTTCTTTCTCATCTTTCCATAGTTTCATTACGGGAAGTGCCAAGTTTATGGGTAATACCACGTCAGTCCCATATACCATATGGAAAGGAGAAATGCCGATGGATTTTTTCGTGCCAATCTGATTTTCCCATAGTGCGTATTTTAAATGTACATGCCAGGATCTCTTGTTCGCGTTCAAAACTTTCTTAATTATGTTGATCAGAATCTTGTTCGAAGACTCAGCCAGTCCATTTCCTTGGGGATAATATGTCATAGAATGTCCGAGTACAATATTGTATTTTTGGCAAAAACTGATCATAGCCATAGATTTAAAAGCCTGGGCATTATCTGTTACTATCTTTCGGGGGCAGCCAAATCTAGATAAAATGTTTTCTTCTAGGAAATCTATTACCACTGAATCTATAGCCCTCCTATTTGGAATAGCCTCTACCCATTTAGTAAAGTAATCTGTGGCAGTTAGGATCCATTTGTGTTGAGAGCTGGAATGGGGGTTAATTTTGCCTATAAAATCCAGTCCCCACTATTGAAAAGGAGCCTTTGTTTTGACTGGAACTAAAGGTAGCGCTGGGAGTTTATGCTTGCCTGCAAACAGTTGGAAAGGGTCACAAGCCTTGACTTTGGCATTTACATCCGAGAAAATTTTAGGCCAGTAATACCCTGCCCTCAGGATTTTATAAGCTGTCGCTCTCCAAGAATGATGTCCCCCACACACTCCTTCGTGGAATTCGCTTATGACCTCCTCTATTTCATATTCAACCAAACAAACCAACATTAAGCCAAGTGGGTCCTTCCAAAACAATTTACCCTCATATATACAGTATTTGACCGCATGTAGTTTTAGCGTTCTAGCTTTGGATGGAGATAAATCACTTGGACACTTCAAAGTCAATAGGTAGGATACTATGTTTTTGTACCAGTTAGAGGAGGTAAATTTCTCTTCGATTCTGATTTCACTTGTTTTCTCGTAGAGCTCACTCATATCTTCATCTTCTCCACATCCCTGTATGTTATTTATGCCGAGGGCTCTGAAATTAGATTCAACTAAGAGTTTAGCCAAACCTTGACCTTTTACTAGTTTCGTCGGCTTTATTTCCAGATCAAATTCTTGAATTTTTGCGTGCCACCGTCCCCTCTTGTCGTTACTGTCAGGTTGCACTAAAATGTCTTTTACAGAGCTAGTAGGTACATACGCGATTATCTTGGAATGCAATAAATAAGTTCTAAAAGCCTTTAATGCCTTTACCATAGCATATGCTTGTTTTTCCATTATATCGTATTTTAGTTCCGCGTCTCTGAGACTTTTGCTGAAAAAGGCTATTGGTTGTTCGAAGCCTTCCTCATTTTTTTGGAGGAGCACCGCGGCAATGGTATGCTCGGACGTGAATGAGAAAATGAGAAAATCCTTTAGATATTCAGGGCTTGCCAGTACAAGTGCCTCGCTTATAACCCTCTTGATACGTGCAAACGATTCTTTGGCCTTTGTTGTCCATTTTACCTCGTTGTTTTTTTGTAACATACCTATGATTAATTTCACAATTTCAGCAAAGTTTGGGATAAACCTTCTCAAAAAGTTTATCTTTCCTAAGAATGACTGAATTTCCTTTACATTTCTAGGAATATTTATTGTGTCTATAGCTTGAACTCTGCTGGGATCAATTTTAATTCCGTCTCGAGACACAATATGGCCCGGGAGTTTACCTTCTTGCATGGCGAAGTGAGACCTTTTGGGGTTTAAAGACAGATTGAACCTGCGACATTTTTCAAAAGTCTGTTTGAGATGTATTAAATGATCTTCGCCAAACTTAGAAAAAATGGTTAGATCATCGAGATAGATAACTACAAACTTGTCTCTCTCGGTGACGAAAGCGATATCCATAACACACTGGAAGGTGGCGCATACATTCATTAGACCAAAATTCATTTTATCATACATGAATGTACCCCAGGGTGTAGTGAAGGATGTTTTTTCTTTATCTTGTTCATTTACAGCAATTTGATTGTACCTAGAGAAACCGTCGATCATAGACATCCTATTTGCTCCGACTACCTTTTCTAAGACGTGATCCATTTTAGGTAAAGGATAGTTGTCTTTGAGGGAAGATTTATTTAAATTTTTGAAATCAACACACAATCTAATTTCCCCACTCTTTTTTCTAACCAGGACCAGGTTTTCCACCCAATCGGAGTATCTCAGTGGTACTATTATTTTCGCATCTAAAAGCTTCTTAACTTCTCTTTCGACTATGGGTAATAAGATAGGGTTTATTTGTCTAAGATTTTGCCTAAAGGGTTTGACACCAAGTTTCAGAGGTATCTTGTGTTTGATCACAGTAGTGTCATAGGTCCTAAGCTCTTCGTAAGACCAAGCAAAAAAGTCTTTATATCGTGCAAGCAAATCTTTATACTTATTTTTCACCTCAGGAGGAAGGTACTTTGATATTTTCACCATCCTAGGTTCCTCTTTTTTCCCTACTTCGCAATCTTCAACCTCTTCTGGTTGGGGTTGGAGAGTGGATTTTAAAGGCATGTCATTTTGATTGAAAAGACTTTCCAGGGGGATTAGTCCCTTTGGAATCTGATTACTTTTTAAAACTAACATGCGATGGTTGGCAATTTTTTCTCGGAACTCCTGAGGGTCTTCTCCTTCTTGCATGATCCATGTGTGATCATTTTGATTCTCTTGATCGATGTGAGTTTCAGAAAAGTCGCCCACTACTTCTAGGAACTTTTTGATCTGTTTTTCATCCTCAAAAACCTGCCAGTGTTGTATGTTGTTCGGGATGGATGGTTTGTGCCTTACCTCTATATGGTATTTTAATTTAAAAGCCGTGGGGGGAGCGAACATCGAGGCTGCCTTGGCTAAAGAATTGGCCTACAAATTTTCGGCGTGCAGGATGAAGTGGATATTTACAGACGAGAATTTTTTTTCCATTAGATCCCAGGCACAATTTCTATACGCTCTCAATCTCGGGTGTTTGGCCTGGTATTGTCGATTCATCTGTTTGACTATCAACTCAGCGTCTCCATATACTTTCAGATTCTTTATGTTCATCTTCTTGGAAGCTTCCAATCTTAATACTAAGGCTTCATATTCACATACATTGTTAGTGTAGTCTATATCCCATTGAAGCCTGTAAGAAAAAGGGACAACAAATTTATTTTCAGGTGCTGCAAAAAGTACTCCTGCACCTGCTCCTTCACATGACAGAGCACCGTCAATGTTTTTTTTCTAGATCCCTGTGCTATGCATATTTTCATATTCTTTCTTGTCTATGTAATTCTCTTCTGTGCAACTATCTATACCATCATCAAAAGACAAAATACAATTTCCTAGATCTTGATCATCAATGTAAACAGGAAAATTGTTAGGATTTTGAGGATCTCTCACTGTATAGGCTAACCTCGTTTCTCTGTATAACCGAGTAAGTTGCCCACCAAATACAGGAATTGTGGCATAAGTCATGTCTAATTGGACGGACCCCCCAAGTTTGGCTCCCCATGACCTTGATAGCAGTAAGCCATACTTTGGGGGAATATCAGCAATAACTACGTCCATCGTGACACTTTTGACTGGGAACTGTGCAAGGGTGACTACTAAATCTTTTATCATACCCATGCACTTAAACCTTCTCGAATAGAAAGAGTAGAGATCTCCGTAAGGTCGGGTTATCAAGAGGCCTAGTCTATCCATAATTGCTTTGGGCATTACATTATGTGAAGTTCCATAATCTAGCATGCAGTTATGTAGCAGTCGATCATGCACATTTAGGGTGATATATAAAGGAGCAACAGTGTCTCTGGCACCCTTGAAATGTGAACCAAAAGTGATATTAGGCTTATCATATTCTAAATTTATTACGTCTGATTAACTTTCTTGATCTGAACAACCTATCACTTTGGTTATCTGCTTTCAATATGCAGGATTCTTTGCTAATTCAACCAGCAGGATTGGTATTTTTATCCTATTTATATCATTTTCAAAACTAAAACCACCACTAACTTTGTCCATTTCTCTGGTTGGAACCTCGAGCTCTTTCTTCTCCAACTTACTTATCTAGGCAGATTTATTACTCATGAGTTTACTTACCGGTGCGAGTGTCTCAGTTGTCTTGATTCCCCTTGTTTGGGTCTCAACCTCCTTAGTTTTGAGGTCCAACAAGTCTACCTCTTTTATTTTATTGTTGGATGTTTCAGTCTCTTTCGGGGCAGGCACATATATTGCACCTCTAGGGAGAATTTTCATCGGTTGAGAAATCAACGTAGGTTTTTTTTTTGACCTCAAGTTATACCTCGGTTGGACCCCAGCTGTCATGGAATTAGACATTTCTTGACATACAACGAAATCATTGTTGTTTATATCATCATCTTCATTTGATGATTGAGGTGTGTTCAACGACCTCTCATAATCTTTTTTAGTTACATAGGGCTGAATGCAGTCATTGACCAAATTTGTCACATCTTCTTCAAGTCCCTCAAAATCTTCCAGGTCATTTCCTCCTATAAAATTTTCATTTTTAAAGGGGTTTGTATTTTCTGATCTTCATTTTTAATCTGCCTTTGTTGATTTTGAGGGTTGGGGTTTCGTCTGAATTATCTTTTAACGAAAGGATCACTCTTGGATTGGTCTAGCTCCATTCTGGAAATATTATTCGACAACTCTTTAATTATCCTAGCCATATCATCCATCTTGTTGTCTGTGGATCTATTAGATCCTGAGGGTCCCGCTTCTTCCCTAAAACGTCTGGTTTCTCTGTTTCCCATTTCTACCCTAGCTTTCAACTTACCCGAAGTCGTCATGTTAGATTCAATTTCCATGGCATCATCATGCATTCGGGTTAAGGTAGCCCCCCACCTTTCTCTTAAGAGAAGGGCGAAGTCGGGTTTGGAAGCTCCTGTGAAGGTTACTTTGGTTGCAGGTTGGGAGGGTTTAACTTCAGCTAGGATCTTATTATACAGTTTGTTAAATCTTTGGACAAATTCCATAACTATTTCTGAATTCCTTTTCTTTAAAGATTCGAATTTGGTCAGATAATATAAGTGGTCTTTTCTCTCACCCCATTGTCTAAGGAAGGCATCTTCTAAGGCATCATAAGAAAGGATAGACCCTGTGGGTAGGCTTCGAAACCAAGTTCGTACATGTCCTTCAAAAGTTTGAACAAACAATCTCGAATAAGCATCTTTGTGTTCCAGACCTAGAATATCAGCGAACTGATCGAAGAAATTTATATGTTCGGCCGCAGTTAAGTCCCCTTCCCCTATAAATTTTGGAATTTTTTTTATATAATTTTCAGGAAGGTCATGAAGACGTACAGGTAGAACCAAAGGTGCATACCTCGTAGCCACTTTAGTAAAAACTCTGGGGGCCGGGGGAGGCACTTGGCCCCCCACTCCTCCTCCGGCAGCCACCATTGGTACTAACTATCAAGGAAAGGGTGCATTATATAAAGATTTATGAAAGACTAAAAGTGGATTTCTAGCTTCTTCGAGGGATGAGAAAAGCGAATACGGGTGAACAGAGATGCGAGGAATTGGCTCCTCGAATTTGCAGGAGACGTAATCGGGGGATCCCGCAAGTGTGAGATTTGAATATATAGTATAATCTTTGAGACTTGGTGAGGTTGGGAAGTCTAAAAGAAGATTCGGCAGGATATCAACCGCTAATAAATTTACTGCATAGTTTTTACCTTTGTGCCGACAGAGGTGTTATCACTGAAATTTCGTCCGCACATGGCGACAAGAACTCCGCATCGTCAACACAGGAATGAAGTCATTCATGGCACAGGATTAATTCCACAGCATGGAAAAAGGGTCAAAAACTATACAAAGTGACCAAAAATTGAAGGGTGCTTTACATCAGCTGGGTGCGCGCACATATGCGCGTAACAAGAACGTACCATAGGTGCATGCGCGCACGACGCGTGACTGTTGGCACAAAAACTCGCGCACCTGCTAAACGACGCATTTATTGAAATTGGTCGGCCTCCCAACCACTAATGGATCAGCTCCCAAGCCGATTTGACCCCAAATCTGAGCTGAATCCGCATGGTAGGCTGGTCAAAGACCTAATTGAGCCCTAAAGAGCCCCTTTTCACACTCCAAAGAGGTTACATAATCACCCAATGCTATGCTATAAAAAGCCATGAAGAACCATCATTTTCTCAAGGAATTTCATGTAATGTTATGCTGCTTAGATTGTTTTAAGGACTCACTCCTTGGAAATACCACTTTAGCACCATTTCATTGAGCTATCTACCTCTCTCTTGAGTGGATATGCTTGGAGTTCTTTCACCATCATCCTCATTTTCTATTTTAAGGAGAGCAAGTTTGTGAGGGCCTCAATAGCCTTCCATTGGAGAAAGAAGGGACCCAAGTCCCCTTTCTTCATTGTGCTTTGGATTTCATCAATTGATCAGCTTAAAACATTGGTGATATTGGTCTATTGTATTTCTTATTTTCTTTTCCATATGCTCATAGTTTTAGTTT